>UXGD01003366.1:0-20794 GCA_900474315.1 Torymus auratus | reverse complement strand
GTGTTCAGTCAATTTTCTATATACAAAAATTGTAAAAATTTTTATTTCTTAAATTATAAAACTTTCTACAAAAATAATAAAAATTATTATTTAAAAAGTAAAATTCTCTACAAAAATCATGCTACTGCTATTGTAAAAAGTAAAATCCCACATGACCAGTGTGACCCAGCGTTACTGTATAAACACCCAATTTTCTTAGAAAAAAAAGGTTAAACTAATAAACTTTCCCCATATACGCGACCTTCGTATTTTTATACACGTCTGATCTGGCATTCATATCTGATTTATCCCTTACGAGCTCTAAACGACACGATGACTCCACTCTGCACTTAATTACGAATAAAACTACTCCACGCATCAGCCGCTAATTTAATTAACTCTCGGTACCCAACCAACACATTTTTCTCCACCTCGCACACAGACATTCCAACCGCTCAAAACACGAGCCGCGATCCATTAGCCCGGCAAATTCTGATATCGCGAGCACAGCACTCGTATATAGTACAGGGCTTTCAAAGTGGCCTGACGAATCCGCGCGCACACGAGCGGAATCAGATTTCAGAGCGGATCCGATAGCCGTTGCAACGCGCGCGTATACAGTATATATATATATATAGGGGGACCGATGGCGACACACAAAAGCCAAACGCGCTATCGCGTCTTCGAATTTCCCTGTTTGTGCTGGGAGTGTGTATACGTTTCGATGAGATCTTATCGATGGTAGAGAGAGAGGATATAGCCTTTGAAATGACGCAAGAGTGTAGAGATTTTGAGTATATGGGGGAGAGAACCCGCATGAGGAGAAAATGAGGAAGGGGAGGTCGTCTACGCGCCGCTTTAAAAGCCGAGATTCAATGCTATCTCTCCTCTGAGCTACATCGTACCATTACATTAAACGAGCTTTTATCTGAACAATTACAATATTATACGTATAATACACTTTTATGACGTTACATACTATATATATCGCGCGCGTGCTGTCACGTTGTTTCGCAAAAGAGCGTGACCTGCGATACACATATACATGTGTGATGTCCTTCTCGCTGTATGTTATATAGACAAAAAACAAAGCGCCTGCCTGTTTGGGGCACGTACAAAAAATCCTTTCACGGGCGCAGCTCGAAAACACAAACCGAAAGAAAAATAATCTCTCGCGCTCGCGCGTGTAATTGAGCAACGCTGCGCCGCGGCGCAGAGATGATGGCTTTGATTGTTTTCAAAAGAATAATAACGCGCGACATTGAGCAACGTGAAAAATCAATTCGGCCGGTCGCAGTTATACACTATACCTCATAACAATCACCATAATCGTCGTCGTCGTCATCGTTATACACGCTTTTGTATGTTAACTAATCCAGCCCGATTTACATACACACACATATATATGGTTACATTAATTTCGCCCATTTTACATAAATTATACGAAAAAGACAGAATGAATGTTTAGACAGTGCGCACGCGGTTCCAAATCAATCCGAGGGCCGCGCCGTGAAGAAAAAAAAATATATCGCTCCCTCGTGTGTTTGCTGTACACCTAACTGCTGCTGTTCAACGTTCGAGAGAAAACGAACGAACCAGCAGGAACGAGACACAGAGAGAGAGAGAAATAAAAGAACGGAAAGTAGCACGCACTGCACTTCCAAGAGATTCAGCGTGCCGCTCTCTCCTCACAATATCTATACAGTCAATGCGCGTGTCTGCCAAGCTGTTTGTTCGCGTCGTCTCTATTGGCCCCGCGGCTTTTTTCTCTCTTTCATACGCGGCGAGTCAGCCTTGAATCAGGGCGAAATCGTTCTCTCGCCACCTAACTGTCCCTCGCTCTCTCTGTTCCTTCCCATTCTCACGCTATTCTCCCAACGGGAGAAGTGTTTTCGCGAATTCGGACGGAAATTATCGCGAACGCGCTGTTATTATTCCCGGGGTTGTATTATCGTTATATATAGGCACGAGAGCACGGAATTATTCATACGAATTAAAACGGTTCACGCGCGCCCTTTTTTAACGCTCGAGTAGGACAATTTTCACGCGCTATGTGTGTATTATATAATCACCGCGCGGATTATATATATATACAGCGCAAACCGCTTTATATTATCTCTGGGAAAGAGAGTTTTCGTTTCATGCGCACTCATCTCGCGCGGCAGCGTAAACAGCGCGCGCGTTTTATTTCACCTGCACTCGCTTTTAATTCGTCAAAGCGCGTCTGCGACTATACGCTCAAAGCCGATCGACGCTGTGCTGACACACTAAAGTGCAATTAATTCGCAAGGATCCTCGTCGGGGATAAAATATCGAGGAGACGGAGAGAGAGATAAAAAAAAAAGACGAAGGCGTATTGAAAACTCCGGAACAAAAAGCTCGCTCTTCAGCGATCCATTGTAAATACGAAGAAAGCAGGAGCGACGGAGAAGCTCGGCCGAAACTTTAACGAGCCCCCATCCCCGTTTCGCAATAAAGCTTTCGAGGAGGAGTAATGAAAATCGTATAATAAAGACTCGCGCTGTGTCTGTGTGCGCCTCTCCGGTTGCGCGGAATTAAAAGTGATAATTGAAATGCCCTGTATAAGGAAATACGAATCGGTGCAGCAGAAGCAAAGTTGCGGCCGAAGGATTACGTGTATTATAAGCAAGAGCGCGCAGGGGACGCAGCTGCTGGCAGTATAATAAGCTCTGCTAATTCGCAGCGCGCGCGATTTCAACGTCTGCGCTATATAATCCCGCGAGATACTTGCCTGCTGCGTGTACATATACATATAGATATTTTCGATTTTTTTTTCTTTTTTTTTATATATACGTGTGGTAAGCTCGGCTCTCGCGGCACGCTTATTTAGTTTCGCCGATTCGCCGACGCGTGGTCTTAGTGGGTAAGCGCATAAGTGTATATGTAAATAAGCAGAGAAAGAGAGAAGCGATTTATGCGGATGCGGATTTTCCGCTCGCTGCTATTTGTCGGCGGAGAGTTTGAGCGGGCGCAGATGTGTGTATAATACTTTTAGAAGGCTTATATCCGTTGTAATGTAAAGTAAAATGTGTAATATATCTCGGTATACGTAATACTCGCGGAGAGGGAAGAAGAATATGATAAAAGGATAGAGAAAATTTTCGCTACCGCATCATATACCCGTTCTTCGATTCCCGATAAAATACAACCCATCAGCCGCGCGCCCTCCCAAAGTTTAATAATTAAACATCCCCCTGTAATGGAATAAAATACGTTTTCAAGAACGCTACCAGCGATTAAGTCCTCAATAATTCATCCCGCGCGCAGGAGCTGCTCTCAAAATGTTCGAGCGCCGTTAATGGAAATAATTGCTTTTCACGGAAGACAAACGCGCATTGACATTCGAACAAAACCCACTCTCTGCCTCAAATATACTTCCATCTATATCTGTCCTCCCGTCGAACGCTCTTACTCTCTGTCCCCCTATCTCCTCCTCGATTCTTTGGAAAAGTAATTTAAGAAAGAATCGCGTCGTCGCTCAATGAGAGAAAAGAGCAGCAGCAGCTACAATTATACGAATTTTTCACTAGAGAGAGAGAGAGCTCTCTCGCATTTAATTGAGAAATTTCACATCGGAAGACGTCGAGAGAGAACGCTGAAAAGAGAGTCGATAAATAATGACGGCATCGACGTGGAATCCGCACACACGCGCTGCTGTCGGCAATCTAGCGTCATTACGGGCATTACGGAGCTCGTTAGCCTCATTTAAATTCACGAAGCAGCAGTAGTAGTAGTAGCCCCCTGCAACATAAAGGCCCTAGCTCTCTCTCTCTCTCTCTCTCTCTCTCTCTCTCGAGCGATCCTTATATACTTAATGCGGCCTATGCGCAGATGCACAGTTTCTTTCATCGACGCGGTCGTTCGTCTTTTTCACTGCATCACAGGGGCCGAAAAGTTTTCCGTATAAGTGAAGCTCTATATACATATAGATAGAGTAGAGGAGATAGAGATTCGCTGAGTGCAAGAGCGATAGAGAGAGAGAGAGAGTTTGCGCTATAATGCAAAATACGGAGTGGAGAGGAGGCAGTAGCAGAATGAGCGAGAGAGGAGGGAACGTCTCTTAATGAAATAGAATTGCCAGCAGTTAACTCGGTTCGCGAGCGAAGCAATTTCCGCCGTTACGATGTTTCGTTTCGATTTGTCATGTTGGTTCGCCCTGTATTCTCTCTCTCTCTCTTGCAGCTGCAGCCTCCATTGAAATAAGTGCAGCGCGCTGCTTTTAATGAAATGACAGTTGCTGCCGTAAGCAGTAGCGCGCGATTTTGTCGAAAATATATATATATAAAGAAGTTGAAAAAGCGTTACAGCATTATACCTAACCCTTTTAAACTTCCACTCAACCGACGGCTATATCTTTTCTCTCTCACGGCGAGGAAGAGAAGAATTTCTCTGTTTTCGCGCGGCGAGATGTAACCCTCGCTTTTTCGGCGCGCTGTATACGAGAAAGGGCGAGAGAGGGAGAAAAAAGAGAGAAATATGTGGTGACCACTACTAACAGCACCGAACGCGTTCTTCTCCTTCGCTAGTTAGTAGCGAAGGTATATATAGTCGTGGGTTTCATTGTCCGCTCGTACGAAAGAGAGAGAGAGAGACTTAGAGGGTTTCGATTGGTCAGTGGCCTCTTCAATTTACTTCCCCGCGCTCTCGCGCGCCAATGACCAATAAGTGGGTGGAAGAGAGAGAGAGAAGGCATAAAAAAGGGAGTAGCCGGGGGTTCTCGTTAAAGGGACCGAACACAGAAATCCGGCGGAGAGAAAGAAAGAAAGAGACTATATAGTTCTGGCCATCTGGCCGCACACACTACTTCTTCCCTGTGTATTTATTATATGGATATATATATATACTATAGTCGTTGTCTTTTGTGCTCCCGGGAACTGCCGGGGAATTAGGTTAATGCAGAAATCTTTTATCGCCCTCCAGTACAGTATTAATATATATATATGTGTGTATGCATATATCGAGGAATTGACTCGATCGATCTATGTGCGTGATCGTAGATTAACGATGCACGTGATTGCCTTCAATATTATACGACGATCGTAGAAAATAATATCAGTGTAATCGTGGCAGCAGTTGGGATGAAAATTGACGGAACACGAGTAAAATGGTTAACATCCACGGATAAAAGAAAAACATACAAATTCGTGTATCGATGTGACTATAGATATAAACACCCTCGTATAGCAGTATATTACATGTACCTACGCACGATCGTCATCATAAAAAAAAAATAACTTTACGCCTCTCTGTTTCTCTGCGAACGGCTTTCTTTACATCACATCGCATGAGTTTCAAACGCATCCATCTCTCGCGTGTAAAATATTTTCTTTTACAGTTTTTCACCCTCGCGCCCGTGCAACGTCGTAACTTTACGCGGTATAGAGACGATCAGATTACCGTACGTGTGTTACATGACGATGTGTTGTACAGGCAGGCGCGCGCGGTAGGTCAGGCCGAATCGATTAATAATATATAACCATCAGGAGAGACAGAAAAACGCTGCACCATTGTGATCTAGAACATAATCGCACACGCGTATACGCGAAAAGGCGAGGAGCGTTATACGGATGTCAGCGCGACCGAAATAATTCCGTTCAATTATTGCTCGGTTGACTGCGCAACGAGCGCCAATTGATGCAGCATCGTCGTTGTCTCGTCCCCGTGTATATACTCCTCTCATCGGATGCGAAGAGACGCACACACACACGCGTACATCGAACACTACGCGTGACAGCTGCATGCGCTGTATACAGCAAAGTTTTTACGCGCCCGCGCGTGGATTCAATTATCGCTCCGTCGAGATTTATCTCTCTGCGTGAAAAGTGTACCGAGCGAGGGACAGAAAGAATAATCGCAGAGTTCGGCGGTATGTGTGTGTAGTATGTATAGCTGTAATGGTCGAGGGCGCGACGACGATGTACGAGCGGCCGATAATGGCGGTATTTATTAATGTTGTTAGGGCGCTAGCCGCTGCCGAGAGAAACAGAGATATAGAGGTTGCAGGGTTGTTGCAGCGGCAGTGTGTTATTATTAGCCCCGGCATAATGATGTTTTCCGTGGATATGAAAATCGCTCGGTCGTATAATTGAAAGTCAAAAGTTGCCGTCGCCGTAGCGGCGGATGATCTCCCTCGCCGTTTGTATAATAGACGAGAGGACGTTGCTGCACTCTTTAAAACAGTTGTGAATATAATATAAATATATTGTTATACGTATTATATGTATTAATTCTGCGCTTTGAGAATCGAGAGTAATATAGGGCGAGCGCGCGAGGCTGTAAAAATATTTCGCTGAATGAGGGGGAGTATAGCGGGAAAAATATACTACTACGCAGCACTCTCTCTCTTTTTATAGGCTCTCTCCCATTGTGTAGAGCCGAGCGAGCGAGTGCTACGTGCTGGATGTAAAAGTAAACTTCAATAGTTGCTCGAACAAATGAAACAGTGTGTGCTTTCTCTCTCTCTCGGTATAATTTTCTCGGCAAATTTTTGAGCGTTTCAACAGCGAGGTGAAAGTTATTTATACACTTGTCTTTTATTGTAAAACTTTAAGTGTAATATACTCATTTTAATCGTACGTGGTTTACACGCCAAGTCAAATATTCGCTCTCCTCGCGATCTGTGTTTTTCTTTTTTTGCTACACTATTTCGTGAAAATGGGATTACTTTATTACACTATGTGCTCCATGACCGAACCGAATAAGCTTTCAAGAGCTGAAAAAAGCCGCGTGCTCGTTTTAAATGCACTCTGTCTCTCCCTCTTTAAATTATCAACAAACCTGAAAAAAACATCTATAAATAAAGCTATACACACGCGCGACTGCCATTCATCCGTGCGAATTCTCTCTCTCTGTTTCCCCGCGCGTCCCCGATAAAGCCAACGTGACTCTTACATACCCGCGCGAGATAACGTATATATACGTATACATACACGCACACGTCGGTAAAAGAAGAGAGAGGGAGAGAAAACGAGAGAGACAGAGAAAAAGTAAAAGCGAACGCGCGCGAGTGAGTTTGCACAAAAGCGCGCGAGCTGCAACAAAAAACTTACGCAGCGATTAAAGGCGAGCGAGCGAGCTGGCTGGCTGGCGCGCGCGTTTCAGCGAATAAATCGAGTAGAAGCATCCGAATCGCGGGGGATTGTGTCTCGCACGCACGCCACGCGCACAAGTGGCTGTAAAGAGCGCGCCGCGATTCTGCTGCTACTGCACGCTGCTGCTGCTGACTGGCAATGACTGCGACGCCACGAACGACGACAACGACGACAATAATTCGAGCCCCGCATTCCCTCGCCTCTCTCCCCCCCTGCTGCAGTAGGGGGACCATGAAAGGGATGATGGCGCGCGGGAGAGAAAGAGCCGGTCTTGTGTTTTTCCGAATGGGGGAGATCGATGATTGGAGTTGAGAGAGAGAGAGAGAATGCGCGTGTAGATGGGAAATTTTGTGTATGTAGGGGGGTCCTGAATGGGAAATTTTAAGTAGCCAAAATATTGGACGCAGTAATATATTGTAGGGGGCCGCGATTTTCCATTTGGAAGATGGAGAGAGGTGCGAGAGAGTGGCTCTCTCTCTCTTTTTTCGAGAGGGGCTTAATTGGATTTGCGGATTACGTTCGTAAATTCATGCGTAGATAAGGGGTTGGGAAATGGACTCGTGAAAATATATACTTGGGGATTGGGAAAATTAAGATCCGGCTCGGAGTGTTTTCACTTAATAAATTTGTTCGCGGGAAGGTGGCTGATGATGCGTCTGAAATTATATATAGAAAATTTTTTTTGAAAAGTAAACTAAACGAAAAAAAAAACGGAAAAATATTAACATACTGTAGACGGAGTGAATTGTTTTTCTAACCACTTTACTATTGTTCCAATTTTACCAAACTGTCATGGCAATTTTTAAGCAAAAATTCTCTCCGCAGCAGTATAGCATCAAAGATTATTATTAAAGCCATTTTCGAAATGACCGATCGTTCGTTATGTGATTAAAGCGTAAAATATTTATTTTCCAATAACCCAGGCGCGCGCGCACACACATGTACCCCTCTGTAATGACTTTCAAGAGAATCGCCTTTTCCAAATCTCATCTACATCGAGATGAGGCATCACGCGCGACCTCGAGTCTCCCATATGCCTCGGAAATAAAAGCCAACTCAATTCCCTAATCCATTCCTTCTCTCCTTCTCTCTCGCTCACTCCAATTCTCATCATAAGCAGATCTCCGACACCCTGTTTTCCTCTACTCTCCGTGCGTATATCCATCTCCACCCGCGCTGTTCGCAGCCCCTCGAATCCCCCCAGAGGCCCGCGGCAATTTCACATTTTTCACCCGCTGATTCTAAAAGCGCCCCTCGTTTCTTTATATATACCCAGGCGAAAAGCGTAGGAGGGGGCTCCCCCCCTTTTTTCTACACTATACGCAATTACGACACCCTTCGGCCGTAAAACGAGGAAAACGCGCACTGTCGTCTCGCAGAATCTCTCTATATGCGATTAAAGCGGCATTTTCAATGAGATTCCGCGGATCACGCATATATAGATACGCGCGAGCTCGGCAGAGAGTCACGATGCGGCGAGGAAGGGGAGAGAGAACAGATCGGCCGGTATTAAGATATACACGCGCCCGGACAATAACACGAATATAGGGAGAGAGAGAACGAACGTGAAAGGGAGCGAGTAGCTATAAGCCCGCGTGTCGCTCCGCAGCCTCCACGCGCGCATGAATGAGAGAGAAGGGGCTGTACCGCCGGAATAATAAGCGGAAAGGGGAGGAGGGTTGCGCGCTCTCGTATGTATGTGTGAGTGCATTCTACCCGATGATTCATCGTCCGGCGCCGCTGCATGGCCGATTGTGCGCGATAGATGTAAATGCGAAATGGAGGGAGACGGTGGCAGGCAGGCTGGCTTCGTTTTTGTCGTCTCGGGTTTGCCGAAATTCGGATGACTGCGCGGAGAGAGAGAAATGCACGCGTGCACGGCGCACCTGCTCTTTCGAGGGAGTCCGAGTCCCTCGGGGGAATAATTTTAACTCGCTTCTCGGTGGGGAGGGGAGGAAGTCGAGTGATATGGTACGATGGATGTGTTAGAAGACAATTTACTCGATTGTCACGCGCGGGGGGGCTATTTTCATATGTGCGAGTTGTGGTGGTGACGATTCTCTGGCGGAAAGGCGCATAGAGCGTATAATAGTTGAGAAATTAGTATATGAAGAGAGCGACGAGATAGAGGGAAATAAATTAAACTCAAAGTGTGGGTATACTACGTAGAAGCTTGCGTTATTAAAAATAGCTCGCTAATAACCCGTTTATACAAATAAACGTTACCGAGAATTGTTATCATCGAATAAATATACAAGTATATAAAAATTTATAAAAACAACAAAAATGCGAAAACAATTTTTTTTTTTCACCTGAATATGAACTTTATTTGCACACCAGTACGGTAAAATCGCAAAACTTTTGATATTATTTACATTATAGCTCGTAATAATTTTGCACGCGATATATATATATATATATATATATGGGTTTCTAAACAGAATTGATGTATGCTGTTGCTAAACATTATATATATATTTCGCGTAACTGTGCATCAACGATCGCACCTGCGTTTCGTTTGGTATATAAAACAAACTAGTTTAATCCACAATCTGTACACACGCTGAGACTTTATTTACTTATATCAAAGCACACACTACTACCACATCCCCCATTCTGTATATTTTTTACGCTGTAAATTGTAAACACACAGAATCCCTCGCTGTTAGTTACGTTTTTGTGACACACACACACACACACACAAAATGCGCGCCTGTGATAAACTCGGCACGCGCGCTCTCGTCGTCACGCTCTTCCCAGCTGTGTAAACATCGTGCAGTTTAACGTTTTAACTACCGAAAATTAACAAACGAGACTGTAATATATACTCCCCCCGCCGCGCGATAATAATTCTCAGAAATATATAAACACGACCTTTGTAAGCGGCGAGCAAGCCAATTTGATTTCTCTTGAACAACTTTCACGCGCTCGACGCGCGAAATACAAAATATCGAAAAAAAGGGAGAGAGGAAAAATTGGCGCTCACGCGAGAGAGAGAGGCTATATTCACATGGGCGGACACGTTTTGTTTACCGACTTTCAAACGTCAACGAGGCAATAACGTCCACCTGCGCGTGTGTTCGCTCTCGCTTATATATATACGCGCTCGCGCCAGCCTAGCCAGTCAGCTATTTTATTAAATCCCCCCGTGAGCATGATATATGAAACAATGAGAAATCTTACGCAGCGCAACCGCACGAGCGCGCGTCCATATATATATAAATATAGAGAACGAGAGAGGTAGAAAGAAAGAGAGAGAGAAGCGAATAATTAAGAGACATATTAAAAAAAGAAAAATACGCTTTGTTTTATAGTTCCTTTGTTTTATTGCGCGACCGCAGCAGCAGTGGCTCCTTTTTACGCTCGCCAGGGAATAACTCGCGCGCGCGCATTTGAAGTTTATTTATGATTTTAATAAAAAAATATATATATATTCTCTACGTGTGCGTGCGTGTGTATTCCTTTCCTTTCGGTTATTATATATAGAATTCCCGTAAAATTTTATATACTCGCGGTGAGAGAGAGAAGGAGAAGAAGGAAGAAGAGGAAAGGGCATTAAAAGAATGCTGAATGGGGGGGGGGATGAAGGCATTGCGTGGCATAAAGAGCCGCAAAATTTCGCATTAAAATCCGGTAAAGCTGCAATGCGTGCAGCGCGTATGAAAGAACGCGAACGGGGGGGCTACTTGCGTATACTCGTACGCGCGTGCCGCATAATCCCGCGCTGAAACTTATTCACAAGTTTCGAGAGAGCGTGCGATCGCTGGCGGCGAGAAAATATACACACGTATACGAAAGTCGCGAAACAATGACGCGCGCCGCTGCTGTGTTTCCATCTGTATATAATCTGTAATAGACGTCAATTTTCCCAACGATAAAATTAAGTTCTGTTCGGTAATAGAATGTATAATACAGATAGTTGTCTAGACGTCGGTGCCGCGTAATATGTCTAAATATAACACGGGAGAGGCTTTCGAATTCAATTTCGCGAGTAGAGCGCAGCGATTTTCGAAAAGTGCAGTGTCTCTCTGTATCATCGAATATTCAGCGCGCCCGAGAGAGGAATTCCCATTTCTATTTCCACGATCTCTCTCTCTCTCTCCTCGGAGTTTCTCTCTTTAAAAATGCACCTCGCCAAACCCGTTTCGGTGCTTCTCAAGGACATCGTCCTCTCTTACACGTACTCTTCGCACCGCGTCGTCATTTCCCGTCCTGCGCATGAAAAAAAGAAACTGCCTGCGAGCATTCCACGGACAAAATTTTCCGCCTCGCGTTGAAAAAAATACGTACCCACAGACACAGAGGGTAAAACGTTCTTTTAACCCTTTGCCCGGGCTCGCGGAAATGAAGGAACGGTTTCGGGGCCGCGCCTGCGCACGTGTCATTATATTCGGCTGCGGTTGAGGAGAAACAAAACGGCGCCGCCTTTGTCGCGCGGGCTGCACAAAGACGAGAAGAGAGAGAGAGAGAATTGAACCGGTAAAAAACGAACGCGTTATTCAATGACATTTGCTGCCGCCACAGAGCCACGCTTTCAAATTAATAATAATAATAGCCAGGAGTGCATGCGCGTCCTCGTTCTCGCCGTTCAATTAATTCTTCTTTTTCGGGAGCTTTGTGCGTGTCTCTTTCTGTGTATGTGCGTTTTTACGAGAATTTTATTTTACGATGAATGTTAACGAGATTGCGCGTTTTTTTTCCATTCGCTTAACCGCGTCCTCTTGATTATTAACGTAGAGCGGGGATTTTTTTCTTTCCCTCCTTCGGCGGTGCAGCGGCAAAGTTCCGCACGGAAGAAAACCGAATTAGATTTTAATAAGGCGCGGGCGGTGGTCGGGCGCGCCGCTGCCGTAACTTTGACTTTTCTCTCTGCTTCCTTGCGAAAGTAGAGGCAGTTCGTTAAGGAGAGGAAGGAAGAGGCTCTCGCTGCCACTCCCTCTGTTCTCTCGCGCAATGGTAAAGTTTTCTTTTCAAAAAGTACACATGCCCCGCGAGAGCGGAAACGAAGAAAACGGGTGGAGGGGTGGAGAGTGGAAATAAAAGGCCGACGCGAAGTGCTGCTGCTAGCCGAGGAGGAGAAAGAAAGCGCGCGCGCGCGCGCGAAGAAAGGGAATAAGATGAGCGAGCGCGAAGCCGCAATCGTGGAAACTCGACGGGACATCTAGGTCATCGGTATCGAACTTCCGGCCAAGATTGGCCCCGAGCCAGCGGAAAGTCCAACAGATTAATTGACTTCGACACGCGAATTTTCTTTTCTCTCTTCGGTGGTTGGAGGGATGGAGAAATGAAAAAAGTTAAATAAAAATCGAACGGCTGCGCGCGCTTTTTTGCTGCTGCACCGCGTATATGGACCGCAGATTCTTTTCTACTCTCTACGGAGATTATATATATAAATCATTTTGCCGGGATAGGAGAGAGCACCGGGAGAGTGATGAATTTGACGGGAATTATTTGCGCGAGAGCGAGGGATGGTTATTGGAGATTTCTATACGCGGTGCGTGCGCGGTGAGTAAAGAAAAATTTATAATTGAAAAGCTATGTATCTAAATACAAAGTTTCTTCACATATATGCTGCTCTGAAATCGACCACAAGATTTAATAGGATTATCGATAGACCTTCGTTAACCGGAAACTTCGAGAAAATAACGTAACATCGACAGTAGCCGATCGATATTTATCTTAAAAATAATCCGCTGACAGCTACCGCCATTTTCTCGTCGTCGTACACATTAAGACATAAGCTGGTCGCGACGATGGGTATACCATGCAATTATAATGTCAGGACGACGCGGTCGTCGTCGCCGTCTGCGCCGCCCACCGGGGATTACGCATAAATAGGCAGGCGCTTAAGATTCAATCCTCCGCGTTGCCGTTGTTGAGGAGTGCCCGTAATTGGAACTGTTTACCCAATGATATCATCAGACTCGATGATTTAACCTCGTTTGAAAATTAAAAGAGTATAACGTTGTTGCGTTCCACTACACGCGATTGTGTGCCGATAATCGACGATAATTCCCGGGAAGTTATTTATGACGCGATTAAATATTGAGATTCGCGGCTGGCTCTATAACGGGGTACCGATGAATTATCAATTCCCCTCTATCGCTTTGTAATTACGGATTCTTTTCTCAGCTATGCGGCAAAATTAATCTTTGAATAATTAATATTTACGTCGCCGAGATAATGAGCAATATTCCTTGTAGTCGTATTTAAATACTCTCAATGTGTCTAAACCATTGAACAATGCGAACGCCCAATTATTCAGCAATCTCTGACGCACACACAACCAACGCTATTACACACATCAAGATACTTCAGCTCCCAAACCCTCCATTTTTCTCCCCAATTAAAAAAAAAAAAAAACGAAACCTCTCACCATCGTCATCACGGTTCTCCGTCTTCCGTCAATTTCGCCTCTCATCTCAGCACGATATACAACTATAACATCTATCCCCTACAATTTTTTCCCCAATTCCTACTCTCTCCTATACATCCTTCAGGGCATCACGCACTAGCGCGAGACAGCCGTCGCCGCCGCCACCGCCGAAACAACTCTCCTGCCAGCGCGCACAAAAGATTGAGGGGTCCTTTCCCCCTATATATATATACATACACTCACACACACTCTCGGAATGCAAGACGATTTTTGCCTTTGTTTCCCGTGCGCGCTCGTCCGCCCGCCGCCAAGGTCAACACGCGCTCACGTATATGTTTACAGACACGCCCCCCCCCGTTCCCCCCTCGAGCGCCAGGCGGCAGGCTTCTATTTTTGATGAGTCAACCGAGCGCTCGCGTCTAGTGTGCGCGCTTTTTTAGCGTCTGCAGCGCCCGATTAAGGGCAGGATGAATTATTGCGACGCCCGCGGGATTGTCTGTATGTGTCTCTATCTCTCTCTCTCGTTCTGTCTGTGTGCATGCGCATACTGCAGCAGCGAAGGTTCTAGTTAGTTAGGTGGAGGTATAGTTGCTTAAATAAACCGGGGATAATCCGGAGTCGAGCGTCGTGTATGTAAACGCTGTCCCCGGGATTATGCTTTTTGCGTAAACTCACGCCTGCGTGTTCTCGTTCCTTTTTTCGTTAACGCTAGTATATATATAGATCTGTTAATCGCACGTGTAAAATACGATCATCAGCCTAATATAGATAAAAAGCGAGAGTGAAGATAACCCAAAAATATGAAAATTATTTGCAATGATTTATTTACATACATACCAATCTAAAAACTGATATAACATGAAAAAGCGTCTGATGGAACGAAAAAAACATTTTTATTAGTAAATTTCCAATGTTGCAAAAGTTGATTTTGTCCAAGCGGGGAGAATTTTTCTTTCAGGCTGGTTAGCCTATAGAACAATCAATGCGGTTAGAAAAATTACCCCCCAATTAAATCCCCATACCTTTTCCGTTCATTGTTGGTGAACCGCTTAAATCGTACTTCCAGGCTTACCAAACTGTCCCCGTATTTTTCACGCAAAAATTCTCCCCTTACAGTCCACAAAAAAAAATCAATAAAAAACAGCAATCTTTCTTGTTCAACTTGCATACACAAATATGACTACACACGATCATTCATCATTCTTGCGCGTGCATCAACCGCGTAACAAGCACAAGCTACACCCCCGGCCGCTGCTCACCATTAACCCCGCGCGCGCGCTGCACAATACCTTACAGAGAAGCAGTATGTAGGTCCAGCAGCCGCCACCAATCTCGATGCATATAAATTCGCCCTCTCGCTAAGACCTCGTACCTCCGCTCGTACACACACACACATACATCAGGCCGCTGCTCTCTCCTTTGCGACCCCTCCTCTTCCCCCGGTTGCATAACAATGATTAATACCGCGCGTAAGTGGCGCGCGACGTCCCAGCATTAGGGAAAGTTCGCGCTCGCTTACCGAGTCCAGGAGGAGGGCCGCGCGCGTAGGTATATATGTATACAATATCGCTTGAGAAAGTGCCCCCCGCGCGCTCTAAAACTTGCGCGCGCGGTGGTTATGACCCATTTAGTTGGCAAGATTTCGAAAGTTGCGCCGGCGGTGTGTGCGTGTTGCGGGATTCCGCGGGAAACCAAGTGGTGGTGGCGGTGGTTGTTGTTTTGGCGGTGGCGGAGGAAGTGAGTAAAGGCGGGATGGTTTTAAGGCCGAGCGAGCGTGGATCTTCGGGTTGGCCGGAGGGACAAGGAGTGGTAAAGTGAAAAAACAAGAATTTTTGGAGGTTGTTTTTGGATAGAGGGAATTCAAAGTATAAATAATTGTAGGGTTATGGTGAATGGTTTTTTAAAAAAAAGTTAAGATTGGAACGAAAAATTCTCAGACTGATGTAAGTAATTCGTTTTCGATTTTGTTTTTGTAATACCTAACGAGGGATTACGTTTATGCAAACCATACAATTGCTACATACAATAACATTCATGGTATAAGCTGATAATGATTTAAAAATTGATGCAGAAAGGTTAATATTTCCTTTAAATCACTTAATTTTGTGGTATAAAATAAAAAGTTCAAAAACTCTAAAAATAATCCAAAAATACCCACAAAAACTCGCCTAATAAGCACATTACAACGCACACACACACACATACATAGAGAGAGCCAATTTCACCGATTAAACCCAAACGGTCCCCTACATAATACCCGCAGCCGCTAACCGCAAAAACAGGTTCTTCGACTCCTACACACACATACTCACCTTTCACCGCTTCTCCGAACAGCCATTGTTACCTCTCGATCGCGAAATCTGGAAATTAGTTCCGCCGTGCCGCCGGTGCTTAGACCGAAAACAAAAAAATAAAGGAAGAAACGGAGACCTACCTCGACCCGCGTCGCAGCTATAACGATTTTCCCGCGGTGGCGGTAGCGAGTGTATAAATAAAAGGAGGCCGAGTCAAGAGGGCCCCGCGCGGTATATACACACACACACACAGCAGCAGCGTGAAATGGTTAGCCGCGGGTAATTAGGAGGACGCTCGTTCTCTCTCTGTCTACTGTGCATCTCCAAGCACGCGAGCGAGATAGTCTATTTACTCCCGCCGCGGAGAATTCAAATCGAGCGGATGGAAGAGTAGGGAGAACGTAAAAAAAAGAGGAGCACAAAGCTTTCGGCAGATGGATTCGGCCGCCGAATATAAATCACCGCACGAGGATTATTGCCGCAGCGGCAGTAGCAGCGTCCTTTATCGGTCGATTAACGGTGGGGGTTATATAGGTATAGGCTTTGATTTCCGCACGGTTCTGTATATATATGTATATCCACACATATATACGCGTGGAAGCGATTTTGGAGAGCCGCGCGCACGGCTGGTATAAAATTCGGTTAGCGGTCTATAAAGGGATGGAAATTCGCGGGCGAGCTCGATCGAGAGTCAACTGCGCGACGACGAAGCTTCAATCTCCTCTCTAATATCCTCCGATGATTGCGCTTTTACCACGGGGGTGCAGTCACGTTGTTTCTCTTTTTTTTTCATTAAGCTCGTGCTCGTCAGAGAGAGAGAGAATTTTGACATAATCCATTTGGAGAACAAAAGCCGGCCGCGCGCAACAGAGAGGTTTGCCGCAAAGCAAAGCGGGCGAATGCTCATCGTGCTGCTCCGCGGTGTGTTGATTCACGAAAGAAGAAGAAGAAGAAGAAGAAGTTTAAAGGCGGAGAGAGTTCGCGTCTCTCTGGCTTTTGTTGGAAGTGGTATATAGGAGAGGTTGAGAAGAAGACGCTTGCGCGCCAGGGCCGGCATCGTTAGTAGGACAAACGTCGGCGGCGGTGGCGAACCCGCGAAGAGTCATTACGGGATCCCCTCCCCTCTCCGCCATCTCTGTGCTTCAGCAGCAGCTTTTTCCCTCCGGGTCTCTCTCTCTCTCTACTCGGCAAAAAGAGAAAGTTGCTGCGGCGAGCGCTGAATAAAGGGCGAAAAATGGGCGCGGGATAGATATAGGGAAGAAGAGAGCGTAATCGTCGACAGCAGCGATTCTATGATGGCTCCCGTTCTCTCTCGCGCGTGTGTATGTGTGTATGCCTGCGCCCCGCGGAAACACGCTCGCGCACAACCGCCGCGTAAATCTTCTAACAATCCCATTGTTTTCTTTGGAGAGTCGCGAGAGAGCTCTCGTGAATCTTCTGATTAATAGTACAGTTGTAGCCGGGAGGTACGTCTTGCTATGGGGACTATAAATATCGGGCCGCACGCTGGCGAGCCCTGCGGAATTTTTTTTAAAAGAGGAGGCAGTATGTATACAATGGCGATGCGGGAGTGTAGATATACCGTAGCTTTTTTTCAGATCGGAGTTATCAAGGCGTGACGGTTTATAATTGTTTTCTGTGTGGATTTGCCGTTTTCTGTGTTGTTGTATGAAAGAAGGAGAAATGTGGGCAGACTGGTTGCAGACGCGAAAGAGGGAGAGGTTTAATTGAACGCTATAGCTCGCTCGCCTAGATACTGTAAAGGCGCGCGCAGTGGGGGCTTCTTAAGTGACGCGATTAAAGCTTTTTACGTTTCAATCGTCTTTTAATTGTTCCGCGGCGGGCCGCGAACGTGACCCCCCCTCAAGCGCCGCCGTTGGATTACGGGACGTGCGCGGCTGAAAAACTACTGCGGTCACGTTTTTCTTGGTAATTAGAAAGTTAAAAATATACGGGAGAATAATCTGCGGGTATCGGTGCTTTTCATTTAGATAATTAATATTGGTAATAACGTTCGTTTTATTACGGCTAGTGTCGCTAAGTTTGTCAAGTTAATTTTGTAAATCGTTATTGTGAATTTGAAGGAATAATCAACATTTTTTAATTTTCAAAAAAGAAAATTTCTTTTTTGAAAATTTGTGTGGAAAACTGGGCTAAATAACCGAGGCTTGAAAAAAATGGCTTTTTACACATTTTCTTCAAAAATTTCAAACTTTAAAAGAATGTGAGACGTAGACTTTTTTAATTGTACACGATTTTTCTCGTATACTTTGTGACATATAAGAATGAAAAAAAAACGCGTCCGGAAGGTGTGCCTTTAAAGTTTTTCTGAATTTCCTCGTATATATTACTATACAATTTATATTGGTGCACTCGAGTAAAAAAGTAACATTATACCCTTGTTACCTTCATTTCACAAAAGATTTATACATTTTACGAACCTTTTCCATCACGCAAACGCAAGAATAATTAACGACCTTTTACTGTGCATTTCACACGCCAACGAAATTAAACGTTCGGAAACAGATTGCATCGGGACACAACAACAAGCCCCTTCAATTTCACGACAATTATTTAGGAAAAATGCCGCGCCACGAGCACGAGAGAGAGAGAGAGAAACAAAAAATAATTAACAAACGCAATTAAACAAAGCATGACAATAAAATGAAATTCCTCCTAACCCTCTCTCTGGCCTCCCATTTCCCCGACGACGAGCAACCTCCTCTCACAAAGCGCGACGTCGTCATCCACCCTGCGCCTTTTTAATTGACATCAAAAAGCAGCAGCGGGAGCTTCCGCAGTGTCCCTCTCTCTCTCTCTCTTCGAAGTATTATATTCCTAAGAGAAAGCCGTCCCTCGCGACGCGACCCGCGAACTGGACCGGCAGCAGCAGAAATCTTCTCTTTCTCAGCAGAGTTGCCCGTAGAGGTTTCCTCTATCTCGGCCATATTATATATATATATAGGGATTGGAGCGAGCGAGCGCGAGCCGCGTGTAATGCGCGCGCTTACACGCTCTGCGTTCGGGAAGATAAGGGACGGCGAGTCTCTCAAAGAACAACTGCCGTGAGACTTAGGGGAGAGTAGCAGAGCGTGTAACTGTGACGGTGGAGACTTGATTGACGGTGCGCGCCGGGAATAAGTTGTTGGTTAATTGTACGACGGGGTCGAGAGAGAGAAGGAATTAGGGCGGGATGGTTTTTGCAGTAAAATTAGGGTTTTACGGGCCCCCAGCCTGCTGCTGCCTCTGTGGGAGTGAATTTGTTGCGCGCTCCAGAGAAATTATCAAGGAAAAGAGTATAAGATTAAACTTCTTCTTCGTTTTCGCCTTTATTTCGTTTTATACTCTGCGTTGGTGCGGGAGATGAAACAATGTTTAAAACAGTACGGCTGTTTTTTCACTTTTTCACTGGGAAATATGTCGAGGATCGAGTGTACAGACGCGCGGATTTTTATCAAACCAGCGCGTATAACAGCTTAATTCGTCCGAAAACAATGGGAATCGAGAGAAAAAAAGACAACAAAAATCGTTAAGCTCTCCCAGCTCGCGAACAGCGTGTTATACGCGCGTTTAATCTTCATCGGAACACGGACGCGCGGATTTTCGTATAGTTCGTATATATATATGCGCGCAAAATTTAAGCCTATATATATATACGTGTGCGCCCGCCCGCGTTCGATCTCTAATTAATTTCGGCTGTATTAATTGATTTATTTAACTTTAATTAACTTTTCGTGTATATATGACGGCCGCGCGGATCGTCGAGATACATTAATTTTCTAATAGAGCCGACGCGTGTTGTATTATCTCTCCCGGCGATGTGCTAATCAATATATCGGGCCCATATCAGCTGCGATCATTAAGTGTATATATATATTTTTCCTCAATTTTATGTATATATAAATGCGCGCCGCGAATCGGGTCGGAAATAATTTGGGAAATGCATTTCATATAATATAAAGTAAATACATTAGTGATGAATTTGATCGGGAACTGTTGATGTTATCTATATCGAAAAGTGTTAATAAATTTTACTGGTATATATTATTGCACCGATCGAATCATATAGAGCAAATGACAAACAAATGTTTAAGCGTATAATTAAAACAGGTGAAATTTGTTTTTATGACAAAAGTGTATAATATTCAAAGAATATCACCAACAATAATAATTAAAACGCAAATAAACGTAATTTGTTAACGGTAATTGTCTATACAAGCAGCTGTATTATGGCTTTTTGTGTCAGTACCGACTCGCGAGTTCTCTCGGCAATTCTTGGAACCAAAAAATGCGAAATATCAGATGAGCTCTGACTGCGCAGCTATCTCACTCACTCACTCTCACTCGAAAAGCTTCACTACTCTGTATAATTAAATAGCCCATGCACTTTCAAGCTTCATTAATTTTTCTTCACTTTCCCTATCTTACTCTCATAGCAGGCCGCGCGCGTGCGCCTCTCTCTCTCCCGCACTATATTTTACGTTCAATTTATTATGTCATTTCCGTTTGCTTCTTTTGCCTCTCCGCGACTCTCTCGGTACTCCTTTATTAATTTTTTCCCTCCCCTGCTCACGTAAACGCAACGTGATTCCAGCATTTTAGCTTAAGATAAATGCAAAAAAATTTTATGCGAACGTAACGGCAATCAACAACATTGTATAATAAGTAATAATAGTAATTTTGAACTTTGCCTTTCGAACAGCCGCTGCTACCGCTGAAATAGTTCAAAACGTACGCGAACTTTCAATTAACGAAGAATTAATCGCCGGGCAAACGAGGGACACCAGCAGCTCTACAAATTGAACGTAATGAAACTCAACAAATCATCGGCAAATATAGTGGGCGCGCGCGTCTGTTTCGATTAGTTATAAGTATACCGCGGGGAGAACTGGCGCAACGATCACACGTATATGAGGAAATCTCAAAAAAAGTAGCTCTTATCGGGAGTCACAAATGTAAAAAATTTTTTTTGAAGGCACACCTTCGGGACAAGTTTTATCTCATTTGATAGGTCATAACATATATGAAAACGC
>UXGD01003365.1:0-20795 GCA_900474315.1 Torymus auratus | reverse complement strand
TTTTTATAACGTAATGTATCTGTTTTGGCATCTTATTACGTAGTAGCGTGAATTATTTTAATTTTACGTGTGTTCTTGTGTTCCGTTTATTCCAGTGTTGAAAAGGGCTTCTCTGCGAGAGCCGAAACGTCGACTAATAAAATGCTTCGATAAAGAAAGTGTCTGGCGATCATTTTATTTAAATCCTATCAACTCTAACGAGCATCCTACCAAATTGATATCTATATTTTATGTCGATTAATTTAACAGTTCGTCATTGATAAGCATTGAAACGAGAGCATAAACAGACAGAAAACTTAAACATAAGCCAATTCTACAATATCAATCTGAAATTTCCAGATCGGCCTCGGCTGGGCGGGCGACCAACCCTGGATGAACGTGACCAAAACCTACACCTGTTGCCTGATCGCCTGCGGCATCTCCACGATCCTCATGCCGATCTTCACCCACTACGACTACGCCCTCATCATAACCTGCTGCTGCTTCGGCCTCTTCTTCGCCAGCAACTTCAGCTTCACGCCCGTCATCCTCGTCGAGATAATTCCCCTCGAGCGTTTCACCACCGCCTACGGTCTCAGTCTCCTCTGTCAGGGTATCGGCAACCTACTCGGTCCACCGCTCGCCGGCTGGATCTTCGACGTCACCGGTAGATGGGACTTGTCCTTCATCATGGCTGGCGCTTGGATCATCGTTTCAGGCCTGTTGATGGGGGTGATACCGTACACGAAGAACAGGAAGATCTGGGGCAGCGGCCCCGTGGAGATCGAGCGTGATCGTGATTGTGTCGCTTAAAGGGAACGAGTGTGCAGGGATATGTTGCAGTGAGCCAAGGGTCCATTAGCTAGCGTCTACGAGTGTGATGTGTATGGCGGGTTCGTCGGCGAGAATAGGTTGTTCTTGGCACTGTGCGCGAAACGAGAAACGAGGGGGAGGAACATGATTAACGTCGATTACTATAGCTATATATGTAAGGCTTAGGACTAGATCTTATATAAATACAGTAATTGCTTACGTATCGTTTCTCTTTTCGGGCAATCTAAATGAGAAAGAAAATCTTTGTGCAAAGAGCCTGTCGCTCGCCGGCGAAAAGCGCCGTTTCGAGGATCATGCAGGGTCGGTAATATATATATGAATAAAATATATACACGTTTAGATAGAGGCAATGAGCGAGGAAAAGAGCGAGGAGTATATAGACATAGTATCTTTCGGCGTGAATGTCCACACGCAACTGTGGTACTTAAGTACATACTTTTCTTTTTTTTTTTTTTGTTGACGAGAGGTATCGTGTAGTCGTGTGTACGCGATACAGTCAGAAGACGAATTTTGATGATTTCAGTATTAGTTACGATGGTACGAAGCAGGGATTGAGTAACGCTGCTACTCAGGTATTATACTTGCGTTAGTAAAATGTTTATATAGGTAGATTTTCTCGTTTCACGTTTATTTTTTCCATAGGCGAATCGAGGGAAAAGTCGCGGCAAGTGTGCAATATGCATATTTAGCGCGAAGAGAGTTAATATTGCGTTAAGTACGTTGATGATGGCGATGATGTGATCGAGCGCGAGCTGTTACTATTTAAATAGAGAGAATATGTTTTAAACGATTAATTCTATCCTGTCGTGCGTTATCACCCTATACGGCTGAGTGATTTTTACCAAAAAATAATGAAAATAAATTGATAAAGTGGAGATTAGTTACCAGCTGAGTTAAGTACCGAAAATTGTTTCTAGGTATATATTAGTAGTGTGCGTGACGCCAAGTCGTGTATAAATATATATATAATACACTTTTAATTGAAAACGTTAATTGTGGTCATTGTAAAGTTACGAGGATAAAGAAAATAACAATCATTTTACGAGAGATCGTCTTTGCTAATCGTATAAGTAACTCTTATATAAACTACTTTCAAAATACGAGGTATTATAATGATGACGAGAGGTTAATGAAAAATATATATAGATATCTACGGTACGATGAATAATAATATTATAATAATATATAATGATATAATTTGAGAAAACGGTGATACTTGACCTTTGCCTTCTGTTAGTCTGTATTGGTAATTATAAATTACGAGTAAGGAGAAACTTCACGAGAAAGAGAAACAAAGAAGATAGGGAGAAGAAAGCGTATGTATTCGTTGAAAAAAAAAATAAGGATTTTCAAATTTTACGCGTACATTGAAAAAAACATTTGCTAAATCGAATTGAATTCAATGGCAAAAGTCTTCCACTGTCGACGAGGAATATAATACGCGAATGAGAAAAGAAAATGACAAACAAAAACGATGGTCTATACGTATAAATGTATATCTTTTTTATTTCCTTTACACAGGTTGACTGAGATTCCATTCGACGATCACGTTTTTTCTTGCACTGTTTCAGTACGAGTCTGCTTTCATTGACGTATATAGCGTTTGATTTTTTTTTATATATATAGACGACGAAAACGTTTGGATTTTGATACATTTTTACTAGGTAGTGTGCGTAAAATGTAAAAACATCCTAACTTTTTTAAAGAGAATCTTTTGAAATAATCATAATAATATTCGCGAAACGAGTTGAGACTCTCATATGGTAACTTTTGAAATATGTAGAAAAGATGGGGTGTATCAATGACAAAGCGTGAGTTTCTACTGTGTAATTTTTTATTGAATTATTTCGATTAATTAGTTTTGAATTTTGCACATGAATTTCATTGGAATGATTTTTAACGAGCTTGACTTACGGGAAACCCCATAGCTTCATCCTACGAAAACAATATATTATTCTATCTGATAAATTTTTTTTTTTTATTCAAATGTTTATTTTACAAGAAATTATTTATTGGTTACTGATGCATTACATTATCAATTTTTTATAGTGTAAAGTCAGTTTAGCAAATATTTTTCTCGATGTTGTTCGAAGAAAAGCAATTATTAGCGCCGTGAAGAAATTTCACGGTTCGTTTTTTTTTATCAGCATAAAATATTGTCGAATCGAGGATTTTGTAGTACCGAGAGTTACCTTATTTTTATAATTAGAGAGAGCGAGTGCGCGCACTTGGAATGCCGAAACTGTATTTCCTTTTCTTTTGTACAGAAACTATAGAAAGTGAACAAAAACCATAGCAAGAAAAAAAATGTAAACACACATACTAACATACACAGGAATACACACTTTGTAAAGTAACGGAAATAGTTTAGAATTCTTATAGCAAATCGACCGTAGCGGTTACTCGAGAGATTTTGAAGATACAAAAAAAAAGTGTAATGTACGTCCTTTTATAACGTTTCATAAGTGTTTACTCGAATCGAAGTTGTACTCAAGCGACGCGCGGGTTTCTTACATTTTCTTTCTCGTCCCTCCCCTCCCCATAGACGAATCCCCTACCTATACACATATAGATTTATACGTTTTTGCGCGACTGGCGCGTATACTTACGATATATATATATATTATTAGCCGAAGCTTTTAACTTGTGATACGTATAAAACACACGGCGAGAATCTCGCGAATGCGATACTTATGGGGAAAAATCTGCGTTGACTATTTTTAGGGTAAAAAAAGAGAAAAAAGTGGAATAACGGCCGTTAGTCAATTTGGAAGGGCGCGAATTGATCGTTTGCTAGTCTGAGAGAGAACCACGAAGTAGTTTTTTTCCAAAGCGAAGTTTCTTTGTGAGGTCGACGCTTGGCTCAAATAATTCTCCAAAATACTGCCGAATTTTCTGAGTCAATTTAATAAGTGTAATACTCCGGAGGTACAGAGCGAGACCTCGAGGAACTTTGCTAGGAAAGCCATTCTGTTCTTATACTTTTTGAGTTCTCCGTGCAATTCCGCTAAACGATCGTCATTATGTCGATGATTATGTTGTGCAATGATGCGCATATATTATGCGCGCTGCGAATTTTAGTTGCGTTAGCGTAGGTGAGAAAATATGAGTATTTTAAGTGTACTTGAATAGAGGCGTGTTGAGTTGTTATACGAGAGAAGAAAAGAAAAAATGACGTGAGGATGAAAAGAGTTTCACGGCATTTTCGTCTTTGTTCTGCATGAATTATCAGAGACTATGTTAGTTAATATGAAAAAACATCTTGTTACTTTTTTGAAGAAGAAGACGTTGCGTTGGTTACTATGTATAGCGAGATATGTATTCTATTCTAGCGACGAAATTTTTGTACATTTTCGAGGAGAAAAAAAAAGAGATCTAGTTGACAATGACGTATTCACCTGCCGCTGTGTACTTAATTAATTAACCAGTCGATTGAACTATTCGCTTGCGAACATTCTTTCTCTCATCGATTATAGCATCTAGTCGCCAGTTCCTCGGTACGATCGTTCGAAAGCTTATATTATGATTTTTGTCAGGGATGCGAGTTGGCGCGAGAATGAGCCTAAGATGTATTTTTCTTTTTTAGTTGATTCGGCTGCTTTTTGAATTATTTGTGTCGATCGGGCGCTAAAAACTGTTGAGCGATTATTTAGATTATTTTTAACTTAAAAATGCCCTGTATGTCTGGAGATTTTGGAAGCGACAAGTTCCACGCCCGGTTGCAAATATTTTTTTCTGGATTCCACCTAGATTTTCCATCTGGAGGAAGATTTTAATATAAATATATAAAGTCGGAAATTACTTCAGTAGAGACTAACGCGAATTTTGAGTGAATCTCAGGTGAAATACACGTTCCGTTTTTAAACATTTTCTACGCGAAATTCACATGGCATTGTATATGAACTTGTTTGAATTTCATGTAAAAATTCAGCTGAAAATTCGGGTGCAATCCATAAGAGCATTTGGACCTTAGTATATTGGGTAACGAGAAAAATGATATAGAATAAAATTATTCGTTGAAAGGAGTAAAAAAAATAAATAAAAAAATAACGATTCGCAATGTAAGCTACATAAAGTTTAATCACTGACGGCTGTTTTGTGTTCTTATTTGTTTGAGGTACAGATGAAAAACAAGCGTGCTCGGTTCCTGATTGAAAGCAAAGAAAATTCAAATTGCAACAACATACAACAGCCACAAAATTGTAAAAGTTCAAATGTCAAAAGTGATAAACTGCCCGTACAGGTCTCGGCCGAGTGACTGTCGAAAAAAAAACACACACACCTTTGTTGCTTTTATTTGTTACGAAAAAAAAGATACGAAGAGAAATAAAAATCGAAAAAAATAATGAAAATAATAAACACTACAATAACTGTGAATGTACGAAAGGCGATCACTGATTATTGTAACAAAAACTAATAACGGACACCTTTTGTACTCTGTCTGATTTGTAATAAAAGATAATATCGTAACCAAAAACCGTAGTAGCGCGTTGGCGATGAATTTTTCGATGATTTTTAGCTCTTCGGAGTGCGCGAGAGAACGTGACAGAGAGAGAGAGAGAGAAAAACAAAAATCGGATGTTAATTAATAACGACGACGAATTTTTTGTATAAAATAAAACGGACACGGACACTCGAACAACCCCATCATCATACCGAAGTTATAGGTATATATCTGTAACTTAATATTATCGTATCAAAGCCATACTCGCGCCTGTAAAAACCAAATAACGTAGGTATCAGACATGAACGCAGTGACATCTTGAATTTCCTATTATTTATCACACAGACACACACAAGTTTTTTAATTACAGTACTGACTATATACCGAATTATTTTCAACCACCAACAGCACTGTACCTTGTACATATACTATAATATATATAATAGAGAGACGACGAGGCACCGCAGTTCACGTCTGATCCGCGACTACCCACCACCACCACCGAAGTATACTCGAACATTCCCCCCTCTATATTTTGATGTTCAATGTTTCCAAGTGTTCTTATAACTACTTAGCGAGAGCGACTGTGTGTGAGAAAGAGAAAGAGAGAGAGAGAGAGAGAGAGAGAGAGAGAGAGAGAGAGAGAGAGAGAATAGGGGACACACACGCACACACAATCACAATCGTGCGGCGAACGTTACTTACTACTCGCAGATACACACGTTACACGTAGATACACACTCGAGAATGAACTCGTGAATTATCGTATATTACTCATATACATAGTTACCGAAAAAAAAAAATTATATATATATAGACATACACACAAACACAAATCATTGTCGTTCGCCAGAACAATTGTACATATGAAGCCATGCATATACACATACTCACACGTATACATACGTCATATATACCGTGAATCTTCCCTTTCTCAGCGTCAGCGATATTCGTTTCCCTCGACTTTTTACGAACGAAGTCTGCTTTTGTAACGTTACGAATGATATATATATATATAAATATATATACGTGTGTGTAACTGGTTATATAGGAACGAATCGTTTCGATAGGTTTTTTTACAATAGCTTCTTTTTCGACACTGTACATATATATATAATGAATAACCAGAAACTCGTTGCTTTTTATTCTCATCTGTGCATGGTCTACTTATGTAGACGTTGAGTGTTTGGTTCTCTATTGTAAGACACACACACACACACATACACACATAGCAGTTGCGTTGGTTCTGAAAATAGTGTAATATATATTACTATTATGTATAACGCTGTGAAATTTTTTTTTATTTCACGTGTATACGGAGAGTCGTTATTTTTTACTCTTTTTCATCGATTTCGTTGTAAACTTGATGATGCAAGGACAAACTTCTTTTGTTGCTTTTGTTTTTGATGACGATTGTGTGGATGTAAGTGTGAAACCGTTAAAAGTTTGATTCGTGGCGGAATTAAAACTTTCTTGAAATGCTTTAATAAGTGCTTAGTATACTATTTTCTTTATTTACATAAGAAATATATTGTTTCAATAAATATAAAAATATATACTTAAAAAGTAAATTATCAACACAATTGTTTTGGTTTCTTAACTTCCTACATCCTAATGCCTTCCCAATGAACCGTACATAGTTCATCATGAAAATAGAATAATGAAAATGGCTTTCTCACTAGCCTTTATTGAAGCGTTCGTTACGTTCTTTAATAAGCTAAAATATTATTTTTTTTTTAATTTACTTTCTTTTAATTTTAATCAAGGAGCGCGGGAGCGCTTCGAAGGCAAGTATATATCCAATGTAGAAAAAACCTGAGGGATATATCGAAATAAATTAGTTTAGTAATATATACTTATAGGGGATGTTTCAGGTGAAGTGAGCGGGTGTCAAAATTTTAAAATCGCTCATAATTCGTTTACTTTTAGTTTTTTATGAAAAAATATGTTCCTCAAATTATAGGTCGATATTTGCATAAATAGAAAAGTTATACAACATTGAAAATTCAAATTTTTTGCAATTTTTGGTTAAAATCCAAGTTTATTCATTTTTTTACTCAAAATCTTGAAACTTTTTGTAGAGAACATTGATTGGGAAAAAGCTTCCTTTTTTGGTGAATACACCAGTATTTTTTTATGATGCGTTTTGAAAGTCACTATATGATTGGTTGGCTTTTGGTATACCTTCATCAACCAAAAGTAAGGACTACGCCAGTACCAAATTTCTCCAGCAAAGTTTTTTTTAATTCTTTGGACAAAATATTTTAATAAAAAAAAAAAGTTATAGTCAGAGCTACTTTTTTCCCTGAATAGATAGATGGCAATATATTTGTGAAATTTCATCAAGAAACATTATCTATATTATACAGGATATTGAAGTATACAATGATTTAGAGGTAATAGGAATGTAGGAAAGGGGTTCTTATAGATGGTGCAGTGCATGTGTGCTAGTTGCGCTCCACGTTAGGTATTAATATTATGTTTCGAAGAACGATAAAGTAATTTTACTTTTTTATATTAGCGAATATTTATTTATGATATAAATATCAAAATGTGATATTAAAACGCTTGCACTCCTGGAGTTATATAATTTATATATTACAAATAGATTACAAAAAAATAGACGGATTAAAAATAAAAAATAAAAAATAAATATATATAGCATAGACTCTCGGTAGAAAATAAAGTATTAAATTTTAAATATTGGAAGTAAAATTAATTAATTAAGTGCCAAAGAATTGGCAGCGGTTTTTATAGTGTAGTCGAAAAATAGTTTGTATAACAATATCTAAGCATGGACATTGAAATTGTTGAAAAATACGTGATTGATGGAGTACTCGAAAATGTTGGTTTAAAGGAAGAAGAAATTTGTACATTGATTTGAGTGAAAAATAAAAAACGAATGTTTTTCAAAAAGCAATTCATTTAA
The DNA here is from genome assembly GCA_900474315.1 of Torymus auratus. Lineage (NCBI taxonomy): Eukaryota > Metazoa > Arthropoda > Insecta > Hymenoptera > Torymidae > Torymus > Torymus auratus. The sequence goes on along the minus strand of UXGD01003365.1, from coordinate 12,609 downwards.
TTGCTGACAGCAGATAAACAATCTACGATCACAAAATATACTTTCTAGAAAATATTTTATAAAAAGACATTTCATAAAACCGAGTTATTAAAATTTCATCAAGCAAAATATGACACAAAATTTTTTTAAATAAATATTTACTCGGAAATGCAAATAATAAATACATTAGTCAAGCGTAATGAAATCGCCCTAGTCTTGGCTCTCCTTCACAAAAGCTCTCGAATAAATTAAATACAAATAAGCAGATATTTGAGTTTAATATACAATAAATAATGAATTACCTGATTTTACTATTACTGTGAGTTTATAACATTAATTTGTGTTTCTAAGAATTTGATGCTTAAAAGTTTTCAATAAAATATTCAACTAGGAGTTCATCAGGAGTTCTTCAGTAGTGCATTTGTGGTTATATATACGTAAAAATAGCTATAGACATGCTAACTTATATCTAATTATTCTATAAAATAATTATAATATTATTATCTCAAAATGGTAACATTACTTTAAAAAAATCCAAATAGACGAATAATATTACATAAATAAATTATTAACATCGTTTTAGAATAATAATAACAGCATCCTATTTTAAGCATAGTTTTTTGCTCTATAAAATATAGATCGCAGCTTATATGAAACTGAATCCTGACATGCGTATAAAGTGACAAAGAGTCATTATAAGAACCGTCACATGCAATATCACCTAAATTTTAGTTCGAATTTTAACCTTGGCATTTTAATATGAAAGCTATGATCTGATCCATAAATTTTCATTACAAAGAAAATCGTATTTTATCAAAAATTTTATTTTCTGAATCACATAAAATCCTATAAAGTTTCTTTATAAAAAATAATCTTTTTTAAAATAATATAAAATTGTATATTCCAGCTCCATATTCCAACCATTTTAATCTGCAATATCTTAATATGGGGGTATTGAGCTTTCTGTATTTCAACAGTGGTTTTGAATATCGATAGTTTTGAAAACTTGAAAACAAATTGAAGTAACGAAAATTCGATATAGGGATCTGTAATCAGTCCCGGCATTCTCTTAAAGGGAACGAGTAGAGCGACAGATTTCTGCTGTGCCGGTATCGGATGTTGCATTGCGAAATTAAATTATTATTTGACTGTTCCTAAAAATTTCAGAAAAACACCAAGAGAGGGAGAGAGAGAATTTTCATCTAATTTTAGTTGGAATTTCAGAAAAATCCATTGGACACTGATGTATGTAGAATACACGGAAACCTATTAAAACCCAACCTTTGCATAATTTCTGGTAACCTTTTTCTAAATTAAAATTTTTTAAACGAATTTATGTAAACATTCACCTACCCTCACGTAACAACATTGTCTCTCCAGTCTCCAGCCTCTTTTCAACATACCACCACAAAGACCACCCCACGTCCATCTCTCCACTCTATCCCCTTGAATCCATTCCTACCTCTCTCTCGCTCACCATAGCCTACCCTACACCCCTTAACCCTCTCTCTCTCCCCTCGCCGCGACTACATACAACCGGGACAGCCGCTCTCTCGCGCAATTATCTTTCGCTCGGGCGCGGCGGAGATAGAGGCAGCTCTCCCCGGGATCAATAGCCGGCCGTCGTCGGCAGCGGCGGCAGCTCTGTTTCTGCTGGTGCTGCTGTCGGGGTCTTTGAACCCTCCTCTAGGGGTTGCTGGGTAGCAGGGATAAGCTGCTGTTGTGATGGCTGCGACTGATGCTGCTGTGGCTGCTGGACGCCGAGGGTACGGGCGAGTCTGGACAGGCTGCCCGGGAAGCCCCGAGCGATCGCAGCGTGCTGGGGCCCGATCATCGCGTCGCCCATCACGCCGAGGCGCACTGAATCGCCGTGCCTGTGGAGCGTCATCGAGAGGCCTGGAAATGATGCAGGGTGATAGTATAGTTTTGGTTGGGTCTTTGTACAGAAATTTATAGTTTGGGTCTAGGAGGAAGTATATGAGTATGGCAGCTTTAAGGACGATAAAGTTTCTTCGTATTGCGCTCCTTTAAGTGTACAATGAATTTTTCGACATGGAAAAAATTTATCATGTGTCGCAATGTTATACTTATTTTGCACCATAAATGCATTATTAATGAAATACTATTCAAAATTATCTTTAAAGTCATCGAAGCTATACAACGGGAAAGTTTAAAGTTTAATGTTTGCAGGAAAGTAGCTCAACTGCATATAAAACGTATCATTTCGCTATTTTTGCAATGTAACATTAAAATTACATTTTTTTTTTATAATTTTATTAAATTCAGAGCTTTTTATTAGCTCAATCGATATTATATATTTATAACTATTTACTGCAACTGTTCATTCATCGTCGCGTCGTTTTAACTCCAACAAAAATATGATCTCGTTTCTTTTCATTAAAATCACCGTAACCATTAACTTTAACACTTTCAGGTCGGCTAATGCATAAGACAGTGTTTATAATATTTCAATTCAAGCTTTAAATTAAAATTTGAATAAAAAAAATGAAAGTTTAAATGTTACTTAATTTTCTACGATTTTAATATAAATACAACAATCAAGCGTAAGAATATTTTTTTTTTGGGAAGTCGTATTTTTAAAAACATAAAAATGAAAGAAATTAACAATAATTCTATTCTAATGAAAGTGTTAATACCCTAGAATAAAAAAGCCGCTGCACAGAGCCAATTCAGCCGATACACTGCGTACACTAGACGCTCCATCTGCTTTAAATTCTTCCCGGGTTGCGGCGGTAGTCCCACGATATAGACTGCCGCTCCATGCCAGAGCCGCATGGCAAGAGGGAGACAGAGAGAAAGCAGGTATATATACGCCTCCGGCATAGAGTCGTCGGGGCCTCATGGAAAGGAAAACGGGGCCCACGCCAGGTACGAAGAATACCTCTTCGCAACTCCTGATCCCCTGGCCGGCTGTGCCTTGTTGGGACTTACCCGTTCCTTCGCCTTATGCGTTGGGTTGCGCAATGACGAATGAACGCGCGAAGGAGGATACGGAAATGGAGAGGCGCAGGTAGAAATGCTTATATAGCGTGTGCGGCGAATTTTTGTAGCAGCCTAGCTCGGTGTGCACGTTTTTCGGCTTTGGTATCGATTAATTTTATACGGAAAGTTAAACTGTAAATTACACCTTATACATTATTTATTTATTCTTAAGTTAGAAATAAAAAAAAAGAAATTATAGGGTTTAGAATTTCATGAAAATTTGTTGGTTTTCTATATTCTTACGAAACGAAATAAAAAAAAAATTGTCCTGCCTATTCATTGTAAATACGTATGTTTACAAATTTATTCGGACCTAGGTACAAGCAACAATTTTCTTCACTTACATAACTGAAGAGATATAAGGTGAAAAAAGGTATACTCACTGCAGTTGCCCTGAGGCGGCTTCCAAAACACCGCGGACCTCACTCCCTCAACTGGCAAATCCCCGTCGACATGCGTCACCATGATAGAATAACGGCTAGTGAGATGATTCAGCGCGACCTTGAGGAGGATCGACGGCAGACAGGATGTGAGTAGCCCCGAGGCCGTCTCCGCTGCGGTGAGAGCGTAGATCGCACGCTGTTTATTCCGGGCGTCCTGGATGTTCCTCTGGACGACCTGCGCGAGAAAATATATACATTAGATTATTTTGTTGGATGACATTGTGTGGTGTATATTTACCTGAAGTATTTCGACGAGGTCGTCCTCGAATAGAGGTGTTCTTGTCGGTAGGGCCAGACAGATTAAACCCTTCGGCTCGCAGTCGCTCACGTAGAGCGCTCGCTGACTAGTGAACTTGGCGGTGGCTAGTATCTCCTCCGGGATCGGCTGATCTAATAACCTGGATTGTTTGAATTGTTTTAGGTTTTTTTTAAATCAATTTTTAGTTTTAGGTACAAAAAATTTTTTTAGAAATTCCTATCAATTATTTTACAAAAATAATGAAGAAGATATAGGTTATTTCTAGATTTACTAGCTAGAGTGACCAGAGTAACACGGAAAAAAATAATTTTTATAGTAGCGCTGGGACACTTTCGACCTGTGGGATTTTTACTTTTGAAATAGTAATTTTTAAGATTTTCGTAGCAAATTATATTTATTAAATAATTAATTTTTCTAAAAAATTTTACTTTCTGAAATAGTATAATTTTTATGAATTCTGTAATGAAATATCATAAAATCAGTCGATTTTCTGAAAAAATAATAAAAATAATTATTTTCACCAACCTGAAGAACTCCTTCAACGAGTCTACAGCCGCCGCCAGTAAAATCTCAGCATCACTAGCGCCGCTCACCGCTGATATCTTGCGCAGCAGGCCGAGTTCGATCTCGTCGGACCAGGCGACGACTTTTCGTCCGCTCTGCGGCACCGGCCGGAAGTGGACACTGCTGCGTCGACGGTATAGCTCCTCGATTATCGCGAACGGGGCGCTGAAGGCTAGCGCCAGGGCGGAGAAGACTTCCAGGCTTGCCTGTTGGGTTGAGATTGGATTGAAAGGGGGCTTAGTGTGTTTATTTTTTATTTTTCTGTTGTACAAAGTATAATTTCGCGTTCGAAACTTTGTCGCATCTTTTGAACGTAATAATCTATTAGTTGATGATTAATAATAACTATAAAAATTTGTTTATATAAATAATTTTAATTTTGATGTACCAAGGTTTATTCAAGTTATATTTCCCGCAGTATAGTAAACAGTAAATAAAATAAGTTTACCAGTTTTATTTTATAGACCTATGGGATATTTTGATATAACGTAAAGTTTATTCACACGAATCTAGACCTATGAATTCTCACTTCATAATGCTATAAATAAATACTCAATAATATAATAAAAATCAAAATAAAAAGAAAACAACAGAATCATACTTATTTTTTCAAATTAGACTTATGTAAAAGCTCAAAAAATCCTATCAACTTACCCTAAATATCAAAGGCAAGTAGCAGGACAGAATCGACACGAGGCTATCCGGGTAATAGTGATGCTCGTGAAGCAAGCTAGCCGCTCGGATTTCCCGCCACAGGAGAATCGGCGCCTTCAGCGTCACCGTTATCGCCAGATACCAAAGCCAGGCTAAGGTCGTGCGGATGATCTCGGCTGGGTTCAGGAGGTTGAGCAGCGCCTGGAACAGGACGGCCCAGGTGAAGTTGCGCTTGCGCGCTTCCCGCTGATACGCCGGCCATAGGTCGTAGAAGCTCAGACCCTCGCGGCGGCTGTATTGCCTGTAGCATTGGTAACAACGGAGTTTAGGATTTTTTTTCCATTGAAATGGTTTAATCGTATCGGATGAAACTTTTTTCATAGATCGAAATATCGTATAATAATAAACGTAAAAATAACGTTGGTTTAAAATTAATGATAACGTTTATTTTTAGTACGGAGCTGCTGTCGGACAATTATATAAGAAACTAAAATAATAAATTAATATTTACAGAAATTTGATTTATATAATGTATCAATTTATATATATTTAGAGCACCCTGTAAAATAATTCATTCGGCTAAAAAGTTCTCTGGTTAAGTAAAAAAGAAATTCCTCATCTTGAATTAAACATTCGTTTCAATTTCTTTTAGGTCAATCAAAATCTCTGGTTATACTAAACAAAGAAATTTCTCATCTTTAATTAAACGTTCGATTCAATTTCTTTTAGGTCAATCAAAATACTCTTAAATTAACAAAACTCTTAGCCCAGAATCTATCTTAAATTTGTACCCACCTCGTAACCTCCTTAACCGTAGAAAACCACACGATAACCGCGATCTTGGCGCACTGCCACAGGCTGATCCTCTTCTTCAGTATCTCCGGCCTCTCGGTGGGATCATTGTTGCAGAGAAACTCGTTCCACACGTTGCTAAAGCTCTCGGTGAGCTTTTCGTGGAGCCTGGGCAGGGCTGCCGGCGGCGAGTAGAGATCGGCGAACGGTGAGTCGCAGTCAGATGTCCGGGAGGCTGTCAGCGGCGACCATCGCGCGCGCTCGAGCGGTAGAAAGTCGCCGAGAGCTAACTGTTCCTGGCGCAGAAGGAGATGGTGCACGCGGACGAGACAGTAGAGTCGGTTACCAGGTTGAGAGCTGATCGCGTGGACCTGCCATGGGGAATGCGTGGTCCCGAGGTACTTTGACGTGGCGTCGCTCACGTAGTCCTGCGGGCGAGAAGAGTTGTTGAGGATGGGGTTTTTTTGGGAGGTGTGTGGGGTTTTTGGATGGTGAGAAATTTGATTGTACGAAGAATTAATGATAACCAATGGGCTTGAAAAGCTACTGACTAAAACTATGTCATTATATATCGGTAGATGTATGACATATTCGAAACGTTTTTGTAAGGTATGGTGAAAATTTGTAATTCAGGGACACTTTGATACCTAATCTCTAATAAACGTTTATTTTTTATATAAGTACAAAACTATTCTGATATAATAAAATTTAATTTTAATCCTTTATTTTCTATTTCTGTTAAATTATGGATTCATTTAACTTTTTAAATAATTTTTTCTCTACGTTCTCTGAATGACAACTTTTCATTCATATCTTCCATAATATTTAGCCTTGACCACAAATTAAACTATATATAGAGAAAATATATACATATACTTCAAATAGATCTAAACCACACATCCAACCTTCTTCAACTTCCCATACTCCTCACCTTACCCCACTCCCATTAATCCCAACATTCTATCAATATATTTATACTATACCTGAACATTAGCCTCAGTGATAGGCCGGCCTTTAAACAAGCTCGGCGCGATGATCAGATGATTGTCCACGCTGAACTCGTCGAGCTTCTGCCAGGCGTAGCGGTAGCACTTGGTCGTGAGGGCGAGCCGTAGCAGTGGACGCGCGCCCGCTAGGTGCACCAGGTGGTTGCGTAGGTGCTCGGTCACCAGGGACGGACATTCCACCAGCAGCGTGTAGATGCCCTTCGGTGGAGATTGTTGTAATTGATTAGTAGTGGTTATCAATTGTGTTTCGTTTGATAAATATAATATGGTCACGCTTGTAGAGTTCTGTTGTTGTTATAAATTTTATCAGATACTTAAATGACAGTTTACCGCGAGGTACAATAACGTATTATATCAATCGGCCACTGTTCCACGTTTTTCTCATTTGCTAGCTCGTTAATTATTTCATACAAAAAAAATAATAAAATAAATGTTATTCTTAATAAGACACGTTCTTGTTTCGTGTATAATTTTGTCGCTTGAATTTATCAAAATGTACATTGAAATGATATTGGCTCGAATTAAACTTGAAAAACTACCGAGGACCACCTTCAAAAAGCATCGCCCCATTTAATTATATAAAAGACATCTGTATCTGCGCCAACAGATATCTGTATACCCCGCGCGCGGCCTCGACTCGATGATCCGTCGCCGTCTCTCGTTATCAATCGCTAAAAATTGATCGAGAACGCGCACGCGCGAATACTTATAATTATATCAATCACTATAACGTTGTGCAACACGATCGGCGCATCATAAACGTGACATAATTACTTGGTTTCTGCCCTGGTCCAGTATGCTGCGCGTGCAGCTCTCCTCGACGACGATGCACTGCGGGTACTTCCACTTGACCAGTCGGCCCCAGCATTTTCTCGTCCACTGGCACACTGTTCAACAAGGAACACACATACACATACACCATATTATATAAGATTTTATTCGTATTCAGATCGAGAACAAGTCGCCGCGGATTAATATTCGGTGCGCGCGGCGGGCAACCACCTGTTGTGTCTGCGGGAAGAGAAAGAAAAAAGAGAGGAGATAGCGCGGGGTGTCGAGAAAAAAAGATATATAGAAGTGTTCTTGCGTACACGTCGCCTGGGTTATCGGCGAACAGAGAGTATATATATAGAGAGAGAGAGAGTTTGAATTCTACTCGTAATTGGGGAAGTTTCAATTATTCAGTGCCGCGATAGATTATGGATGGATAGCTAAGTAGAGTATAGCGCTCGCTGTTATAAAAGCGGAAAAGTTTATCGACTTCTAATATTAGCAGTGATTGATCGGACTGCGAGTGAACTGAAATCGCGCGATGTGTTTTGCATCTCGATGATGTATTTAATGTCGATTTGTGAGAGAGAGAGAGAGAGTATATTGATCAACGGGTATTTAAATATCGAACGTTATGATAATGGCACTGTACGAGTGATGTAAACAAAGTGCAGCTGCCTTTGTAAATTTAATGTATATATATAGGTAATCGTTTAAGACACGTAATTTTTTATCGAACCTTATAATGTATAATACAATAACGTTTATCAAAAATCGCGCACGGCAAAGCAATAAATTTTCCATTACAGCTCGAAAAAAAGTTATCTCACAACTCGCGTACACGTTTTCAAGCGATTCTCAATTAACAATTAACGAGTACACATTAAACTAATCACACGTTTCTTTTTTCTCCCCGCGTGAAATTGATATACCTATGAGATCTCACATATATGTAAAATTCGTTATGAAATCTCATATGCGATCGTTGACTCCAATTATTATCACGTGGATCGTGAAATCCCACGACCGTTTCGCAGACCCCCACAACATTATCCACAGCCTACCTGGATAGCTGAGCATCAGCGCAGGCAGCACGACGATGGCCAGGACGATGGCGACGAGAGGGTCGATCAGGCAGGCCAGCCCCAGGAGGTTCCCGCCCCTCGACAACGTCTCCATCCTCCTTCTCTTCCTTCGCCCCTTGCAAAGCCACAGGCAACGGACGCGTGCAGGTGTGCAGTCGTGGTAACACCAGCTGTAGCGACTGCCGCGCGGAACGACAGTATACCCCGCCGACAGACGGAAAGCGACCTTCGACCCCGCCGAGATTAAATGGCGAGAAAGAGAGAGAGTGAGGTGATGATTATGGATAGTATAGCTGAGGAACGATGCAGCTATACGCCGGTGGAATAAGTTTGAGGATGCAAGGAGGAAAATGTATGCTATATCATAAAGATGGTTATTATAGGCTTTGTTGTGTGATGGAAGAGAGAGAGCACGATAACGATCTCGCGTTGATGATTCTGCCACGCGAAACTTTAGGAGCGCGCCCGCGCGTATGGTAAGTATCCGAGCTTGCGATCTCGCTGCGGATGGAGATAAAGGAACTGTTCCTTTGTCGAGGCTCGGATGCAGAAACAAAAATAATGAAGAATTAAAAGAAAGCTTACCGGCGAGCAATAACCGATATCTTACGTTATTATAATATTATAATATCTCTATACAAAGGAACACGATGTTTTTCCGGAGGCTTTTTATGATGGCTCGGATAGAAAAAACAACACGTGCTTGCAACAAAGGCTCTCTTTCTCGGGTCGCTTGGGTGCACTGCAGCAGCACATCAAGTCGTCGTTGGCGCGCAGTGCGTGCAGTGGCCTTAGGACACTTCAAAGCGAGATATATCTTATCTAAACAGATTGCGGTGAATCATCTTGTGTTTCGGAGCATAAATAAATATACATAATACTAGTACGCGGCGTGTAAATGCATATATTATAGCAACAACAAATGGATGACATTCGGTTCGAGCTGGGAATCGGCTTTTCCAAGGAATGTCCCGTGCATATCGTGTATAATTAAGTTTGGAAAAATTAAAATATAGATATATATGCATGCGGACTAGCGAATTGCGCGGTGATGACCCTGTGAACTGCCCCACTGACACTATTCGCAATGTGACGATATAATATATATATATGCAACGCTTCGCAATGTTTAATGCTGAATCCACTTTATTTTAACGCGAATTAGTGCCATAATCAGATACAACATAATATAGTGCAACTCTTGTGCAACTACATAGACGTCATCGTCCTGCATATCGGAAATCCTCATCAATAAACCACCTGAAAAAAAGAAAAATCTTCCAAAAATTCACACAGCGTACTAAACAGCCACACGTAAGGTATAACACGTGGACTTTGGACTCTCCTTCGTTCCGATGCATCATCCATCGGCTGCGTGCATCCGGGTCAGCGCTCGATAAGCTCAGCCGCCGCACGCGCTCGCGAGCCTCCGGAATTGCGCAGGACTCGAACAGGTGTTGTCGATGCAGGTCTCCGGAATTCCATCGCGTTGGCGAAAAAGCGCTGTTACCGAATTGGGCTCGGTTTTGGTTCGTGTGGAAGTGTAACAGGAAAATATTGGCCAAGTTAAAAGGTGGCTTTTTAGATTGGGTAATAGTTGGCATTTGTATAAATGAGAGTATAAAAGTTAGTAAAAATTTTAAAAGAATATATAAAAATATATAAAGTAAAATGTAAAATATAAAAATTATGTTATTATATTTATTGTTTAGAAAATAAGCTTTGAATGAACGAATTTTTAATCACTCGTATAACTTTATTGAGAAATATATTTACAAAAGTAGCAAACGAGCTTTTTATTTCATTTAAATTAAATATATGTACAGAATTTTCATACACAAAATAATGTCATCATGCATTAGGGGTGTATAATAATAATAATAATAATGGCGTAAGCGTATATGTATGTTTATATATTTATAATATAGTTGGCAAATAACTTAACAAGCCCACGTAAGATTGTTGGTCATTTTATTGATCAAATTTCTAAACCTTACGAACAGCACAAATACATGAATTGTTAAAATAGAATATTTGCAGGCGTCCGCGAGGACATGAGTTTTTTTTCCTTCTTCTTCATTTCCCTTTCGTCGCGTCATTAATGAGTCAAAAGGTGTGGGAGAGCACGTGATAATGCATTGGCTTTTGTTCGAGCAGGGTATAGGTATGGGGGAACGGAGAAAAAGAGAGAAAGAGAGGGAGAAAGAGAAGATACGTCGGACGGGGATGTGTGTGTGTGAATGGGTATAGGGTCGACTGAACGATCTGATCTACTCGATAATCACTTTACACATATTGCACAGTTCAACAAGATTTTGTATTTTATTTATTTTTTTTGTCCTTTTCTTTTTATTAAATATTATCTTCGCCTTCCTCCTCCCCTCTCTTCACTCGTGAATGTGTATGTGGCATGCAGCTACGTTCGCCAAGGCGGGGGACACTTCTTTCTTTTCATCCTCTTCCTTTTCGTATTCGACAGAGGTGTGTGCGTTTGACAGTTTGACAACTTATTCAGTATATAGAGCATGAGAGAATCATTGTCATATTCTTTTTTTTTACGCAGCGCACAATCAAAAATCGCTCGATTAAGGGAACGCCATCGAAATTTACAATTCGTCATTGTACAAGTGTACGCGTCTCTGTGTATGTGTGTGTTGTTTGTGTGATAATATGCGTGTCTCAACGAACGACAAAAGTGATCAACAAAGAGAATTCATGGTTTATCTTTCTTATTATTTCAGGCGATGTAAAAAACAGTAAAACTGTATAACACGAGTTCTCATAATGTTTTTTATTTTTCAAGTTGCCCGTTCGCGGCAATGTTGTTTTATTTTATCTACAAAATCATTCTTATGTTTTATCACAAGTTTCCGTTTTCCTTTGTTTAAATGCGTATTTTTTAAAATACGTATCCTAGTCTAGTGTTTAATAGCAAGCGATAACAATTATACAAGGGTGACTTTTTCCCTTAATTGACGATTTTGTGATACGAATTACGATACAAGTATAATGTTATTAATATGTAAAACATAAAGTTATTGATATGATAAAATGAAAGTTCTTACATTTAAAATAATACGTCGTACAATACATATAATCTATCGTCACAAGGTTTTATTTAAAATCTACCATCGGACTATTGAAAATCCTAACAGTTGATTCCATTGATTTATTTATGATAAATTCTGCAAGAATAAGATCATTAACAATTAAGAATTCATTGCTTTGTAACAACGTTGCCGCATCTCGATACAAGCGTGAAATCAGCAATTAAGAAACGCAATCAAATTTACATTTCGACAGTTAAAAAAATAAACCAATTAATTTTGTTAAGATTTATTATCAGAATTAGTTGATTACAACATAGAACTTTCAGCGAAAAACCGTCAAACATTATACATCCTTTACAAATTGCATATATATAATTTTTAAAAATCTAATCATCCCTATATAAAAATACAATATCGTAATCAAAAATCAAATTCATTTTTTAACGTAAAATTAATAATACGATTGCAAAACAACAGGTCAAAGTATTTTTACTAAAAATAAGTAAACATTTCGCCGAAGGTCCTCCGCTTTACCCTCTTTGACCTCGGGGCAGCGCAAAAGCCCCGCATATGCATATTATATTAAACACCGTTTAAAAGCAAATGAGAAAACAAATTTATATATAATTAGAAAACCATCGCGTAAAGGGTTTGAACAATGCCGAATCTTTTGAATTTAGAATACATTTAAAATGAATTACAAGTACGACATAAAAATTGACAACCAATTTCACAACCAAAGAACTAACTCCAATACGGGGTAATACGATACGAAAATTAATAAATGCTTTTAAATTGAGAAAAAATAATTTTCTTTCAATACTTTAAAATTTATATATCAATATTTAAAACAAATTTTAGTTTAAATATTTAAATTATAATAAACTAAAATTTACCAGATTGTCCTTTGCTAACAATATTTTTTGCAGGTTTAATTAAGTTTTTATTTCAGATTCTACGGGGGTGATTATAAACAAGGGCAATCTGACTGCCATTAATATT
>UXGD01003364.1:0-20798 GCA_900474315.1 Torymus auratus | reverse complement strand
AGGCTACATAGCGCTAAAAAAAAAAAAAAAAAAAAAATAAAAAAAAAAAAAAAAAAAAAATAAAAACAAAAAATTATTATTATTATTATTATCCTTAAAATCTTGTAAAATAAACGTAAAGGAATTGAAATTGAATCGTGCACTAATCATCGATCCGGATTATCATTATATGATTTTATATCCAGATGAAAAAGGTAATATTTATTTCAATGAAACCGATCCTGCCTTTCTATCATGCGGTGTAAATGATAACAACAGCTTTGAGTTAATAGAAAATGTAGCATATGAAACCTTCTACTGCTTGTGTGACGAAAAATTTCGTTTGAAAACTAAGTCGTACAATTAATGATCTTAATTGTAAAAATAATATTGAAAGTACTGTCAAGTTTAATAAAGAATTTGCCGGTACCTGTCAGTATGAAATAGGATTTGAAGTAGATAATAGTGAAAATAATTTTGTAAATCTTATTGACGTTTATTATGAAAAGGAATTTGACGTAACATCTTATGTAAAATCAGTCGTTTCAAAATTCATCGCCGGAGGTCAAGAAATCAATATCGCTGAACCAGATTATCCAACAGATGTTGACCCCGAGAAACAATTGACTTGGTCGGATTTCATAAATGAAAGGGTTCAACAACAAAGTTTTGCTGTTCAGCTTCCTGCTGAATCTAACTTTGAATTAGAAGATAATTACATAAGACCAAATACAGATTTGGTTTTCACTTACATCCTTTTAACTCCATCAAACTCTATGATGTACGGCATAGAAGTAATGGCAACTTACTCAAAACTAAACATGATACCTCAATAGAAGACCTCTAATCACAATTGGCGTTGTATTGAAAACTATATAGAAAAGATGGCCAGAGTTTTGAAGAAAGATCTATAGTAGCGTATACTGGAGTATACGGAGGTTTGAAACTAGTAGATAGGACTAATGGAAATCTCACCGACATGTATCTTTATGCCCAGCAAGATGGAGAAATAATTAAAAGAGAGGTTCTTCTCGCTCGATATTTTTATAAAATAGTTATAGATTTTGCAACTCATTCGGGTGTAGTATAATGTCACTGACAACACACTTTATTACCTTGGAACTGAAGACTTCATTGTAAAAATCTGCACTAGAGCATTTTCCAAGATGAAGGGTGTTGTCATGCCTGCAGATTGGAAACCAACTAATACTCTACACGGATGTAGTTACATGTGCGACCAGATGCTTTTCAAACAAAAGCTAACATTTTTATCAAAGATCTAGAAGATTTCAAATTTTGATAATCTTCTTTTTATATACCAACGGCGTAAAGCAATTTGCTTCGTATGCCCACAGATGAAGCGACTACCCCTTAGGCATGAATTCAAGTAAAAAAATTGTGCAATTATTCGTTTTATTTTAAATAATAATGTATCACTACTTATCTACATATTTTTGTAGCATATAACAAATAGATATAATGAAAAACCTTGTTACGATTATTAATATTTATTATTTCATTATACTGTCAATAAGTTTAGAATATATCAACTTTTATAATTTATTTTGCCAACAGTTTTACTTAATTGAAAATTTCAATTATTGATTTTTGCTTATTAGTGCCATATTGGTCTATAACTTCATAAGTATTTTAAATATTATTTATTGTTTAACTGATCATATTTTATAATCAATCAAATAATATTTAATATGTTTTTGATTTATTTATTAATTAAATATTTAATATGGTTTTTCACTCTTTGCATATAGTGAATCACAAGATTACATTTTGAAAAATTACACCAAAAATTTAGACTAAGAAAAATAAAAATCTAGAGCTATTGTAGTTTAGTCATTTGAAGCCTTGAATGTTATATACACGAAGTGATTGTTTTATACATATAAACATCATCGAGCTTGCATTCGAGCTGCGCCAAGTTTTACCTCCGTGCCAAATCCGTGCAAAATGGCTTAAAACTCAAAATTTCCTTGTGTTAGCTGCCTTTTTGTCGAAAATACTCATGTATAAAAAAGTTGCCTGTAGCTTAAACTAATAAGTATTTTTATGTATCCAAATTCTAGTATTCTAGTAAAAATATTTGTTATTCCACATTTCACGATTAATCTATTTGCTGTAACTATATAATTGATATAGATTATAGTACATTGTGTAACGAGTGCGTTATAACTTAAAAAAGTGAAACTTAAGTTTTAACTTATGAATAATGGCCTGGAAAAAAATAACGAATTTTAGAAATTTTGTTTTGATAATCTTCGTGTATTTTTAAATGGAAAAATTGTGCAACGAATTTTCGAATTTTGCGATTGGATTAGACCTTCAATATTCTGGAATGCCTAAGGAAATTTTCTGAAAAATTGCAGTTCTCTATGCATTGTTACTGAATAGAATTTTTCCTAAGTGTTACGATAATTACTATTAAACGGCATGCGCACGAAAATTCTACAAATTTTTAACAACAATACCTACATAATGAAGTGCAATTTTCCAAAAACTTTCTTAGGCGTTCAAGAATATAATAGTTTCAATCAAATTGTGAAATTCCAAAATTTATTATACAACGTATTTATGTATGATTTTTTTTTAAATGACAGTTTATTCAGGTTTTTAAATTTTTACGTGTGGATACACATACGAAATGAAAGAACGAAATAAGCAAGGCGTCCGATTACAATATAACGCCATTTTTATTGGTACGAGTTATCAGTTATAAATTTATATTTTAAGTTAAATCATTGTTTTAATTAATAGTATTATCCACATATGTTTCAATTGATTATACACTATAAAGTGCGCAATAAAGGTTTTGAAATGTCAATGATAATTATTTGAATATTGTGTATATAATCATTTGAAAGAAACAATTGTAGTATAGAGTTTTTCTAATTTAAGGAGTGTACTTTTTAAAATATTCAAAATATATTTTCATTGAAAACAATATTAAAGGGATTCGTGACCTGAGGAGCCTCTGGACTTGGCAGAGGAATCGTTGAACGTTTTGTCAGTCAAGACGGAAGAGTTGTTGGAGATCTTCCCTCTTCACGTGGAAATGGTGTTGCCAATGAGCTTGGAGCTCAGCGGTTTTTGTACCCATGTGCGTATGTTTGTTAATAAATTTTTTTATTAAATTTTTCCTTAAACTTATTTCAAATGTCCAATTTAGATGCGTATTTTTGTAGATGAGTGTGTTGAAAAAATTGATAATGATAATTATACAAAAGATAAATATTTTCATCTCTATTTCGACAGCTGAGAGGAAGAAGAACGTATCTCGGCGCGTGGATGAAGAACGACGTATCTCGGCGCGAGGATGAAGAACGACGTATTTCGTCGCTATACTGGTCGTAAGAGCGCCGATATACGTCGTTCTTCATCCTCGCGCCGAGATACGTCGTTCTTCATTTTCGCAGCGACATACGTCGTCTTCATCCGCGTGCCAAGATACATCGTTCTTCATCCGAGCACCGAGATACGTCGTTCTTCATCCGCGCGCCGAGATATGTCGTTCTTCATCCGCGTGCTGAGATACGTTTTTCTTCCTCTCAGCCGTCGATTTGCAGTTAAAATAATCATTTGAGACTAATTAATTTTATTATTAATCATGGAAGACTTTTATTTTATTTTATTCTACAATAATGCAATTTATATAACGATGTAATAATTTATATGTAAAATTAAAAACATTAATGAGATTTAATACTTTTCTACTACAATGCTCATTGTTATAAATATCTCAAGTTGGTTTAATGTATCAAATATTTCACTGAAATAAAAAAATGTGAAGCAGATAGTTCGTGAATACAAAGTTATTGTCAAGTTTTTGATTAAATATTTCCAGTACAACATTCTATATTTATTAAAAATGAAAATTTATACAGATAACATATGAGAAGGATGTGCATAATGTTTTGAACATTGCCAAAGAAATGTTTGGATGACTGGGTGTTCTTATCCATTTGGCTGGTATTGGATTGGTCTAGGTATACAACTTATATAGTTCACATAAGAAAACGCAATCAGATTAGCTGCAGGTGCAATATATGAAAATCAGCCAAATCAATTAGATGGACAGCGTGGAGTGGTCCTCAACACTGCTAGTATAGCAGCTTATGATGTCCAAATTGGTTTGTCTGCCTACTCTGCCAGTAAAGATGCTATTGTTGGAATGACTCTGCCTATTGCATGTGATTTGTTTCGTGATGGTAAGTGATAAATGAAAACTAATGTTCTCAACTTTGAATACATTATATTGAGTTGAACAATCATTTCTACAAGCTGTTAGCCATAATTGATAAAGTTCGACAGTAAAAAATCTAACATCAGTTTTTTAAGCAATGATAAAAGGTATTCGGACCGATCAAATTGTTTTCCAATGGCTTCATCAAGAATTTGCCAAGTAGTAGAGTAGCGACATTTTCCAAAGTTCTTTTATTATTACCTAAACAATTACCTCATAGTCCAGTACGCTATTGTTACTTTTTTCCAATGACGAATGATCGAGGAGGCTAGCGGTTTATTTAGAAAAATAAAGACACAGCTGAAGTTATATGACTCGGATGACGCTCAGCACCAGAATTCCAAAACGATCACAATCAACGATATACAACTCATACACAATACTACTAAAGATTTCTACGATCAACATATATAACGTTATAATACAACACACGTTCTCTTTAATTTTCAACTTTGCAGGAATCCGAGTTGTGACGATTGCCCCAGGCACATTCGACACGCCACTGTTCGCCGTGCTGCCCAAAAAGGTGTGCAACTTTCTGGCCAAGAGTATCCCGTCCCTCCAACGACTGGGCAAGTCCGACGAGTATGCCTAGCTGGCCATCATCGGGAATCCCCTGCTTAACGACGCCACAATGGATGGAGCTTTTCACGTTTAGCATTGAGCTCGTTGCGTCAATTGTTATAACATGCCTGTGCGATAATTCAGATTCATTATAAAAAAATCAATGCACTAGAGGAAACTCCGTTTCTTTTTGCATTGCCGGATCATGTATCAGTTGTTGAGAATTAATTTAACTGACACCCATGGCATTTAAATTTAGAATTTAACTTACAAGGTTACTCCGACTTATTCAGCCATTCACCTAATTTGGCTACATAACACACATTTTATTGGCCATAACTTTATCATAAATAATAAAAAGTGTACAAAATATGATTTATAACTTATTTCAAAATTTACTGAATTTTATTACCTCCCATTTGTAAAATAGTCATAAAACCCTATAAAAAGGGGGCAAAAACCGCATTATACCTATGATGAGGATTTTACACCCCGATTTATGGGATTTTATACAAGGTTTATGAGTATTTCATAACAAGATTATTAATCTGAAAAATGACATTAGGTACACTGTTTGCCAAAACGAGTTTAATTTTGAAAATTGAAACATCTTTTTTGCATTAAATCAGCCAATTTAATTTATTTTGTCTTCGTGCAAAGTCGATATCAGTTCTAGGGCATTCTCTCTCTCTCTTTTTTTTAACTTGCCAAAACATCCCATAAATTTTCTTTAAGGTGGCTGAAATTATCTAGAGTTACCTATTATACATAAATTTTAGAATGTCCTAATTTTTCATGTACGGTATATTTCTTGTAGTACATTCATTTTTAGAGTGAATTTTTTTAATTGATTTTTTGTGTTTTTTTTTTATTTAAAGCAAACTCAAATTTTGTCTGCTTATTTTTACAAAAGGAAAGGAAAGCAAGAGAAATCAAAATAACAACAGAAGAAGTAACGAAAGAGAATTACGAACTGTCGTTCGCAGTGCAATGTCGTTAAATGAATGAATAAACAAATATTTTTGTACACGCAACATCATTGTAATTCTTCTATATATAATTTACACGAGCAACTAACTCGGGGGGTCTGCTATTACAGGTAACGGTCGCTGCTTAATACGCTGTTTCCTTTTTTTTATCATTTTTTTTTCTCGTTTTGTTTTTTTTTTTTTTTTATTTCGTCTTCTTTATTACCCATTATCATAACCCGCTGTACATCGTTCTTCGTTTGTATAGTTTTTTTTTGTTCATTATAATTAATCAATTATAATTGCGTTTTTATTTCTTTGTAAATGACGTTGCAAAAGTCGCAACTCGCGTCTTCATTTTTTTTTCTTTTTAATTGTATAGTATCAAGTCGCTAAAGACCGAGAGAGCGAGAGGAGATATACAGATTGATATACATGCACACACGCCTATAGCAAAAGTTGTATATATAATATATACGCATCAGTAACATGTTTTCTCCTTCATTTTTTATCAACTTTCGTCCGCAGCCTCTCTTGTCGGATATACTGTTTTTTTCTCTTTTTTTTCTCTCTCTCTCGCTAACATTATATACGTTTTTTTTATTGTTTTGCTCTCGTAGTAGCACGAAAACGATCCAAGCGCGTCTCATATACTGCGTAATATGCCTGTTGTATAGCTTCTTGTCGAGTACAGAGATGTGTGTATACATGTGAGGTGGTTGCGGTGGGGGAAAAGGGAGGTGGGAGAAGGTATAATGATTTTTTTTTTTGGGAAGTTGTGGTGATAGCGTTGTGTTGTCCACTATATAGTATATCGCCTCGCGCATCCTCGCCTCTCTCTCTCCTTTATTTATAATATTTATAATCATCTTTTATATATATATATATTTATATATACGCATTGTTTTTATTTATTTTTTTGTCTGTTTTGTTTTTTTCTCTTAATTGTTGCCGTCGCGAGTTATTAGTCTTCTTGTTTCCCGATAACCTCGGGCGAATTCCAGAACTCAAGCAGATGTCGGAACTTATGCTGGTGACTTGGCGGAAGAGCCAGTTTGCGGATGTTGTTGTTATAATTGATGTTGATGCTGTTGATGTTGTTGTTATGATGCGTCAGTAAGGCAGGACAGCAATTGAGCTCCTCGTCTTCGTCCTCGTCATCGTCGTCGTCGACGACAGAAGTGTTGTTATTGGCCGGTCCGAGGTTTAGTCAGTCCTAGGCGTTCGACTCCTTGAGGTTCTGCAGTTTCTGTAGCTGATCCGGCTGCAGCTCGTCGGGTATGCTCGCCCTGCCGCCGACGAGCATCTTCCCCGTGGGCGGTGGCTCCGCTGGCTCCTCTTCCTCGGCCGCAGTTGCTCCGCCGGTACGCTGTGCCGGTAGACACTGGGAGTTGTCACCGGTGCTGGGTCCGGACACGGATTCAGCGTCGCTCCCGGAGGAGCTGCTCACAGGAAAGGGCGCCGAGTCCGCGGGTTGGTCATCGATAACTGCCTTCTCCTCGGAATCGCCATGCTTCAGTTTCGACTTGGCTGTCGGTTCCGGCTCCGCTGGTTTCTCCTCGGCCTCCTCGGCTGGTGGTGGTTCTTCTGGTGTAGGTTCCGCGGGTGGTTCGGCATCCTTTTGTTCCTCTTCTTCCTCCTCCATGCCGGGGAAGGGCCGGTCGACCTCCTCCATGGGGGTCGCGGCCGTTATGACTATTTGAGCCACGCCTAGGCCGACGTCGTCCTCAGCCTCGCCCGCTGTCTTCGTCGCCGCTTTCTGCTTCGCCTCGCGAGCGATCCGCACCGCCTCCGGCTCGTCGTCCTCGTCCTGTGATTAACAGTTTTTTTTTCGATTAGATTCTATTTGGTACTTGGGGGGGTTTTGTTTGTCTACGTTTCGTCTAGAACTTATATAAAGGATGAGCTACGTGGTCGTCCACAATTCTTTTACATGGGTTAACCATGCAAAACGACAGAGTTTTATATGCATGTGTGTGCGCACTTAAGTATGTATTGTGTTTTTAACGGATAAATTTATATGTAAGTGTGACGTGCGTAGTAAAAGTTCGTGTATGAATGGTTTAATACGTTTAGTGTTAAGATGTGCATGGCTATGTTTAATGGATGCTTTTGCACATGTATATAGTTGTTGAATTATCGTAGTGTTTTAATACAGAAAGTAATAGTAACAATCATAAACAACTACGTGTTGAAAGTGTTGAGATGTGGTGTCGTTCATACGCATTGCCTATCTTGCAAAACCATTCGATGTATATCAGGGTAAGTATATAGATGGTACACTAGAAATGCAGTACAAATATTCTTAATTTTGGTCTACTTGATGAATTTTTGTTGTAAAGCAATTTGGTTACAGTACAAGCCACAAAGCCTAGCCATTATTTATACACATAGACGTTGTTTGTACAAACATTTATTATAAAATTACGAAAAATTTCATGGCTTTGTGCAGAAATCGCTTAAACACTTATATGGCCACATAAAAAGCGAATTACTCTTACATCGATTTTTTACAATCTCGAATGAAAACATCGACTCATGGCTTATATTGTATGTACAGTATGTATAAGTATTTAAAAATTATAAAAGAATGTGAAAAAGAATTAATGTGGGTTTTTCAAAAAATTTAGCTCAGCAATTACAAAAATACTTCAATACCAATTGTCTTGTAAAACATTTGGTAATATCAGAACGGCATAATCAATCTAATCTTAAAGACAATGTCTTTATGAAATGTAATGATTATCTGAAAAAGTTGAAGGGTCTAAAAAATACATCAAGTTAGAGATAATTTAGAATGATTCAAATCGTGCTAGTCAGTCAATGCCTCTAATTTTTACTTAATTTTGAGCTTTAAGACATACTTATATATTTCAATTACTTAAAAAAATATCAAACTCTTTTTCCTTTTTTATTGTCAGTAATAAATTCATGCAATAACTTTTAATACGTATGTCGTACATACTTACATATAAATTATTCCTGAGAAGGATCAAAAGCAAGTAAAAAAGTTTTAATTGATCCATAATTTTTTTAAAAATTAATTATTTAGGGTTTGGTAGTAATTTGGTATTCTAGTTAAAATAAGTAATCATAAGAAAAATTAATCATACAGACCAAAATAAAGAATATCTGTGCATAAACAATATACCATTTTTCAAAATGATGAACGCACAAAACATCTCCTGCTTCTTTCTTTTTTTTAAGAGAAAAAAAAAATTTTACAACAAATATCGAGCAGATAGATGTTTCTCCTTGTCCACATTTGCAGAAAAACGGTATATCCATATGCATACGTGTACAGGAGAACAGAAAATCACATACTTCAACACTGAAACTCAAAATTTAAACACGTTAAGGAAATAAACCATATATATATCTCCTTGTTACTGTTTAAACAATCAATAAAAATATATATCATGCACGGTAATGTACGCAAATGTCTCGGGTCTTTCCGTTAAACATCGTAATAAAACAACAACGAATTTGATAGTCCCACATACCTCCTCAATAATATCCGGTGCCTCGTCCACTGTGCGGCGTTAGCAAACAAATAAGACACACATTTACTTAGCGAAATGGATTAATCATTTGGGGGTTGGGCAAACACGGTGGAAAGGTGAAGAATACGTGGATATCGATGGCATAAGAAGCCCAAAACTCACCTACGATTCCTGGCGCTTGTGGGGTTTCGTTAAATTGTAGGCCGTATTGTTCCTTCTGATCGTGCGTCAGGTTTATGTTGAAGTTGTCACCGCGGTCACCGTTGACGAAGCCTCGTTCTCTCATTTCTGTGGACATCACACGTCGAATTAGAAAAAATTTAATATTATTTTTAAATCTTTGTAAATTTTTAATAAATGGTATGATAAATTGGCACGAATTTTCAACACCATATCATTAAGGCTATTTAATATTCAGAAAACGGTACTAAGACTATAATTTATTCGAAAGAGAAGCCTACGAAAACTGTTCTATCATTTACAAAGAGGAAAATCGGAAAAAAGTTCATTAAGTTATTAGGTAAGAGAGTTGGTAATATGATTAATTAGACCTTCTATTTACTAAATACCCGGAATTTTTTAATTAAAAAAAATCTTTTGATTCTAAATTACGAAAGATTACTTCTTTAAAAACTTTAATAAACCATTAATGTTTTATTGAAGAAATTACATTAAAAATTGTATGAAGGTTTATAAGGTCATTCCCTAGAAAAAAAAAAAAAAAAAAAAAAAAAAAAGTGGAGACAATTGAATAAAACTGGAGAAAACAGTTATTCACTGCAAATAACTACATTAAAAGGTCGGAATTGAGACAAAAATAACAGTTATCTACCGTTTTCTTCACTTATTTTCAGTCATTAACATTTATGTTTTAAACTCTTTTGTTCGTTTATTAACAGCTATTATCAGTTTTCTTCAGTTACTAACTGTTACGATCAATGATCGAATTAAGTTGTATATAGCAAAATTTTCCAATTTTCAAAACTGAAGATTACTGTTGTCTTTGCCTCAATTCCGACATGTTTCTGCAGTTAATTTCTGTTTTCTTCCTTTTTCTTCGGTTTTCTTTTAATATATCTGCAGATATCAACTGTTACCAGCATTAATTATTTTTCATTAGGGTTTTTATATAATTAAAGCTCATGTTAAATCCAATATGAAACTTCAAATTATGAATCCTCATTTTTTAAGATCACATAAATACATAAAAAAAAAAATTAAAAAAAATACCCGTTAAATAAAATTCCGTTAGCCAATAATTGATTTACCTCCACACACCGTCTAAGAACAAACATACATTTCGTATCAACTACAAACTAACAACGAAAAGCTGCGCTACAGCAATCAATATCACTCAATTTAATCGCTTCTTTGGAATCGTCCAACACTTTCACTGTCCTTCACCCTTTTCTCAAGACTAGGGCGACAAATCAATCAGTCCGCGCGATCAATCCGGTTAGAATGACCCAGCGCGCGCGCACAACAGGTGTACAAATAAGTACGCAAACCAAAGCGAGAGCGAAAGAAAGAATGAAAAAGAGAAAGAGGGGACTCACCATTCATCAGCGCCTGGCTGAGCTCCTCGTTCAAGACGAACGCGGGCGCCTCGGGGGGCGTGAAGACGGGCGGTGCCGCTGTGCTCGGCGGCGTCACCTCGTCCTCCTGCGTCAAATACAATTACCCGGCCTTATTATATCGTCTGTATATAGAGCCGCGCGACGACAACTTTTCCGGCTTCACGTGTGTAAGTATATATACGGGATCAAGCGGTGGATAAGGTGACGACTGTCGAGTATGTCTCGCGAACGTTTTCGCGAGGCTATGTGTGTGAGGTTTTTTTGGAGGAGAGGAGGTGGATTAAAGTATGGCCATTAGCTAATGCGATTACATGGAATTAAGGGTGTTTAATTATTTGGAGGAGGAGAGGGAGAGTCGGGGTAGAAGGGGTCTTAATTATTTCGTGGTGTATAAAGTATATATGAATGTATTGAGTTGGTAATGGTTTATGGTATATGTATAGGCAACGAGGGATTGCGTATTTATAGGGTATAGTAATTAGGGTATATCGTTATGTGAGTCGTTACGTGCTAGTTGATTAATCATAAAATTTTTATGAGCGTAAACTGTTTAAATTATATTCGTGCTGTAAAGATGACATTTTGAGTTTTGTTTATCAAATATTTTGCATTGTTTTGTAGAACTAATAAGATAAAAAAATTACGCTTATATTAAATATAGCTGAGTCATTACAAAAATGTTGAAAGTATACGAATGTAAAAGTAACTACCTATACTTAATATTTGTTTTTTTTTTCGAAATTCTTCAGTATAAAAAATTATTATCCGTGTTTCGAATGGTCCGGTTTACGAATACCGAAGACACTCTACCGATCCCTTCGTAACACCGATATTCAAATTACCGACACCCCTGCAATGCACGAAAAAGTCTCACCTCGTCGTCAAGACCATCATCGAACGGCGAGCCGTCAGCTGCGCAGGGCTCGACGACGAGCGACGGGAAGAGACCTCGTTGACCGCTAATCTCACCCTCCCACCAACCGTCGTCCACGGCGTGCGGTTCCTTGTTCACGATGACGATAATATCGTTCTCGATGAAGGTCAGCTCCTCGTCGCACGTCGCGTCGTAGTCGTACAGGGCGATGCAGTACTCGCGCCCGTCGTCCACGTGGTTCTGGACTGCCGCCTCCTGCACCGGCACCGCTTCTGTCTCCACAGGCGCCTCCTGTCGTAGTTTTTGGTTTTTCAAGTGAGTCCCCGGCGAAGGGTAACAAAAAAGAAAGAAAGAGGATTTAGTATTTTCATTGGTTTTTTTTTCATTTTATTATTATTAAATTTTTAAAGCAATAATAAGTTTAAGGAGAAAAACTTTTAAAAAAGGGTGTCTGATTCTATTTTATATGTATGATGGAAAAGAATATCAAGTTATAACAAATTCATATAGCAATTAGTGCGCGTGACTTAACCACGGTTGTTCAATGCTTTCGATGTTTTAATATTAATGATTCTAATTTTGAAATAATTTCTGTACATTCATAATATGTGTTTGCATTGTATAACTTTACGGACGAATGGTAATTTATTAACATATTTATAATTAAGTTTAATTTAATACCCAAATATATGACTATTGATATAGACATAATATAATAAAAGAAAATTCAGGAGTGGATACATCAAAGGTCGATCAGTTACAATAATTTATTGAACGATAAATTAAATTTAATCTCATTGATCGTTAAATACTAAATATGTAAATAATAAATTTTGAACAAATATACGACGTTTTCAAATTTACTTTTCGATCATATTTATCAACATTGATGTGTTAGTGATGTTAAAATGTTAATACTTTGTAAAATAATGACTGGTTAGTGTTAATATCTAGGTAAAATTATACCCAATACAAATCTATAACATTTCGAAAACAACAAATTATAACGGTTCTAGCCTTACAAATTCTTATGCATATAAATATTTATAAAAATAAAAAAAAAAACTCACCGTCGTCTCTTGCGCCGCGATCTCCTGCTGCTGATGCAGGTGGGCGTCTGGGTCGACGGCATCGTGATCGTCGATCGTGTAGTCCACCGAGGAGAATGATATCTGCTGGGCGAGTCCGGGCGCGTGGGAGGTGAGGCCACCCGACTGCGTCTCAGGTTCGCGCTCCACGTCGAGGTAGTTCTGGGGCACGTAGCCCTCCTCGCCGCGGTAGTTGCGCGCGCGTAGCCAGCCATCCCCGTCGCCCTCGCCCACCACCTCCAGCTGCTCGCTCTCCACTATCGACAGCTCGTCCGGATTTTGCGCCTGTAGTAAATAGGTTTTTTAGTAAATGGGGTATCTAATGTATTTGTTAAAGGTGAATGTAAGTGCGTTAATTATTTTAAATTATTTCTCGAGGCAAGTGATGTTTGTTGTTTTAATATGGGGTAAGTATAAATAGAGATAGTAAGTGTTAGGAATAAGCGGCCTCTATGGGCGCTCTCCCCCTCCCCACTCTAAGTTTTCGCTCTGCCTCAACAGTCAACACCATGGGAGCGCCGGTCAGTGTTCACTTCCTTACGGAAAGCCTAAGTGCGTGCATCGATTGATTAATTTATTGATTGTGATATCATTAGCAGTAATTTTGAATCCTGAATTATACATCATTATAAATAAAGTATCGTTTAATTAGAAAGGTTAATCATTGTATGTGAGGTAGGACCGGGCAAGGCTGGCGTGCTGCGGCGGTATCCAGAAGAGAGGTATAGGTGCTAAGCTACAAGGTGAACAGCGAGTGGAGGGTGAGGACTAGAAAAGTTCTCTGTATTTTCAAAGAATCGACCGTTAAAATGGAACAGGAAAATAACAAAGGTAAGGAGTTTAGATGAGCAATTACACACGTGTGAGATTAGACGCGAATGATTAAATTACTAAAAATAAAATTCGGAAAAATTAGAGAAATTGAAACGAGAATAGTAATTTTGTAAAATGAAATTTTCTGAGAAATATACCTCTAGGCCAAAAATAAAGGTGTTATCGAAGTAAAAAAGCAATCTAACAAATAACGGACTTTTTTCAACACAAAAGTTGAGTGTTATTGAAAGGTCGAATTCTTGGAAAAGCCCGCGGGGTCGCGCGACACGTTTATAAAGGTGTCAGAACATCGAGTGAATGTGTGCGTACGTGCCCGCGTGTTGGAAGACTTGGAAGGGAGGCGCGTTCGCGGAGAATGCGTGCGTATATGAGCTCGAGCGCGAGATAAGTACCATTAGAAAGACATCGATATGTGGGTGAACACATCCTCACATTGTAGTAGGGTAGCCAAGATGTAAAAAAAAGCGATATTAAGGCGCGAACGGTGTGTGAGTGTCTGCGCAACCATAGCTAACCGATTATATATACAGCTATTATAGTGAGCGGAAAAAGCGTGTCTTCTAAGCGGCGCATAGTATAATATACCGCGTGTGTCCATGCATATAGGACGCTTGCCAGTAAAAGCGATATTCGCGTGGGTGAATACCAGAATATTGAATTTCTTAATTCTTTTTTAACAAATAACACATAAAATTCTGGCATTCTGGAAGTATATAATATACATCGAGAGGTTAGATGTGAATTAAGTAATCATATATATCTACATCATTTGGACTTGTGTTTTGTGTATGGAAGAGAAAAATAATTTTTTTAAATTAATTAGGATCGAAAATTTTACATTTATTTTAAATTAATTATGGATCAGACAAATTGAAGTGAGAATTAGAAGAGAAATTTTGGAAAATAAATTAAAATCAAAATTTCCAGAAACCATAAATTAAATATTTTCCATCCTGGGTATACTATAAATTTATAAAACATGTATGTACTGTAAATGTATAAATAATTGAAATAAATGAATGATTAAAACTATTACGAGTAAAATAAATTGAAAGTTAGACAAAGTGATAAACAAATTTGAAAAGTATTGAAGAGTTTGTGATAAATAAAACTGTTTCAGATAAAATAACTCTTGGAATTCTGCTGAGAACAGTGGATGAAACTTTTGACCTGTCCGAAAATCATCCCGGCCAGGAGCTGACAGTGAGGATGAAGGAAAGTGCTGTAATTCTTACAGCTCCAACGGGTGAAAAATACCTGGCAATGAAAAATAGCTTCCCAGAAGAACAAATTGCGTCATTAGACAAGATGGTAAGAGACGCGGAAGCAAGAGGGGAAGACATTGTCTACCGCACCAGGAAAACTGCGGATGACTTAGCAAGGCGTGTTAAAGATGTGGGTAAGTCTGGCATATGTTATAGAACTATTGTCAAAACGAATATAAAAATGAAAACTTTGGAAAAGAAATTTGGAATGGTAACAATAAACCCCTATTCAATAGCACAACAATTGATTTTAATAATAATTCACCCGCAGAAACAAAACTGGAGTTGCTGACAAAGAAACTTGGAGTAATGGAAAAAGAGAACCAAAGTCTCAGAGAATATATATATCAGTGGCAAGATTTGACTGGAGCTGATACATTTAGTCAAAAACATGGAATGAGAGGAGAATCGGACGAGATAAATAATAAAACAAAAATCATGGAAAACCAGGTAAATTTAGATGAAAAACAAAAACCGAGTAAACTACTAACAGATGCAAAAATTATAGCAATTTTCGTACAAAAAGAAGTAAGCAGATTAAAATCAATTGACGCCAAATAATAGCTTACGAAGAGATAACGTAAGGACTGAATATGATTCGGGAATCAAACGGACTTATAAATTAAAATTTAAATTAACGAATACAACTAAAATAATAATTTAAAATAATTATTTAAATTAACGAATACAAATAAATTTAAATTCTTTGCTGATTATCTTACTTCAGAACTCAGTCATCAATTTATTATACGTAATATATTCAAATGACAAAACCAAACGTAATTTAGACGAGTATTACACGAGAGAAACATAAACACACGGTACGTCATTTAATCATAAATAGAATCGATGCGTCTTATCATGTAAAATTAATGCACATCGAAGATCCACGGGAACATTAACTTAAAATTGAACAGTTGAAGAAGTATGAAGCAAATGTAACCACTATACCGATTAGGAAAAAAATTCTACCTGATTTGGTACAATCCCAACAAAGAAACAGCAGCTGAATTCTAGGAACGATTCGAAGGGTTACTGAGATCGTATAATAACATTCCAAACACGAAAAGTATGAGTGAAACTGAAATAAGAGATATTTTTCAATGCAATTGTTGGAAGTGTACCACAGATCAGAGATACAAATTCCTTAAATAAAACAAACACTGAATTAGAATTGACATTTGAACAATGAAAACTTATATTTTCCAGTTGGAAGGGCTAAAACAGATGGAAAGGGGCAGACCAGCAGAAAAGGGGAGAGAAGGCAATACCACTGCTATGATTGTCACTAAAAGACCCAGGTGTTACAACTGTGGACAAATAGGACATCTTGCTGAAGAATGTTATAAGCCAGGACTCATGTGCTATCGATGCCGGCAGTTTGAGGGACATATACATCACGAATGTCCCTACACTGATGAAGAGGTGGCACGATTTCGACGAGACGATGATAGACAAGATGATAATCGACAAGGAAATGGAAAGTATGAAAGTTTGTCATTTGAAAGGAGTAGCAATAGGTCAAATTCTTTTCGGGGAAACAACAAACGGAGATTGGAAGAGAATAAGCATTATAATAATGTGAAAACGCCCAAAATGGAAAGGAGTACGGGCAACCGTCGAGCAGAATGGTAGAGAACGTGGAAATAGAAGATTGATTGATTGTGATCTCATTATAATTTTATAATCCTCAATTATAATCATTGGATCTGGAGTTGTAGAGATTTGGATCGTAATCGACGAGTACTATATATATTTTTTTATAAGAAAGGTAAATCATTGTATTTTTATTTTTGAAAGGCCAACGCAAACCCCGCTATTTCCAATAGTATGGTAAGCTTTTTAAAAGTACTTGAACTTTACGACGCTAGATAAGTTCATAAACATTTAACATTATAAAATCGATTACAGGGGTCTTACTTACGACCCAACTAATTTTAGGTGCTTTTTCAGCTCTGATGGGTTTTCCTATATCGTCTAAGTATCTATTAGTTTGACCTACGGTATATTATGATTTTAAAATAATTAAACGCGTTTGAGTTTCGAAAAAAGGTTTTGCATTTTTCGCTTAGAATTCTCATTTCAATAACCAGATTATTATTAGGTTGGTTGTGTAATAATCTTCTTCTGTAGTTCTAAAAATAACCTTTCATATATGTAAGTTAGTAGTAATGTAAGTAGTTAACACACCTTGAAAATATGTTTGAAACTCAATACGAAAAATTATCTTTTGAAATTCAAGCTAAGAGTCTTATTACTTCGATATAAAGGAAGAGAAAGAGTGTCTAAATTATATTAAGGAGTGGCGTGAGGTAAAAGATCTTATTTTAATTCTAGAAGCACTCGCCAATTTCCTGAGAGCAGGTCATATTTCAAGGCAAATTGCGGTTATTTCATGAAATCGTCCACTGCAAAGTGGTTTCACCATTTCTTTGTCACTGCAACTTCTATAGTTTATTATTTTTTTTTTGTGATAGCACTTTTTGTATTACTCTAGCAGTAATAGCAATATTTTTAAAGTGGAGCACGAGTAAAATTTCATCTTAATTTTTTTTTTTTTTTTTTTTTTTTTTTAAATAAAAAAAAGTATTTTCCAAAATACGACAAAGGCCCAATATAAAAACTCAGCCCACTTACATCGTATGTACAATATAAAAAGTATTTCGAAATTAAAACACCACACTCACCGTGTATGAATACAACGCGGTGCACTTGTAAATGTTCTGAGCGGGCGCGGCGTCCCCGGTTGCGTGCACCTCGACGGCGTTGCCCGCCTCGTCGATCGACGTATCTTCGTTGCCCCAGTCAGCGGACGTCGGGTCGTCCCAGCCTGCCGTTATCTCGTCTATTCGCTGCTTCTCTTGCTCCAATAGCGCTGCAATTGCCGGAATATATTTTTTTTATTTCTTTAACATCAGAGAGTGCGGTGATAATACAGTTCTGACACTGTTTATTACTTAGGCGTGGGTTATTTATTCGGAAGCCCAGCGATGATTGACAGTTTGAAAATGGATATTTTAGCGAAGTATATCAGACATGGAAAGCCGAGATTGACGTTATATGATTGTGAAATGAGAAATTTTCGGCGAGCACACGGTGAAGATGAAATTAGTAATTGATATTATAACCAGCGGTTAGTTTCAGCATGGTATTGATGGATATTCGATTGGCAAGCTAGTTATGGTAATGAAATGATGTTATATACGTTTCTCATTTGTACAATCTAGCCAGTACTCTCGTAAAGATTCGTGTAATCAAGTACCTGAGTTGTTATAATTATGCGAGCCCGTATCTTGAATTAAATGGAAACAGAAAATAAATGATAATTAATTGGCCAATAAACTATCTTTAGTATGTAGAGACTCCTCAAAATTAACAAACAAAAATGAAACTATACGGTATGCCTGTACCCCTTGATATTAACACTTCAGTAACGCGATTATCCCCTCCTGACCTTGTCCACTACGCTAACTTTTTAATCCCCCTCTCAGCGTTTAACTTTTTAATAGACTTCAACGTAACTGCTAGTGATTTAATCATCACCAGAACGACATAATCAGTTCGCCTATAAACCTCTTTTCCCTTTCAAGACACACCCACAATTTTCTTAAAATAGAAGAGAGAAAAAGGATAATACGTACCATCGACTTCTGCGCTATCGTGACGCTGGCGCTCCTCGGCGCCCGAGTCGTCGTCCTGCGTGCGCTGCTCGTGCTGGCCGGCAGCGGAGCCGCGGCCGGGCCTCTCGACGGTCGTCAGATCGCTGCCCGCGTCGTTGTCGCTGTCGTAGAACGAGTCCGAGGATGGCTGCTCCTGTGATTTAGGGCTCTTTTAGATTATGTGGAGTTTCGGAGCGGTTCGGGTGGGGTTGGATCAACTCTTTCCTTACTGATTTAGTTGTATTTTGGTGTATATAAAAGAGGATGTTGTATTGAACAGTTCGATTAGAGTGTAAAAAATGATGTTCGATGTTTTCAAATATTTTGATAAATATGTAGTTTGTAATATACTTTAAAGAAATTTATGTAACATGTGAATAAAAGAATGATTAGCTGGTTCAGGAAGGAAAGAGTTAAATTCATTTCAAACAAGTTTTAAAAATTTCTTGTTTTATCAGGAGTATAAATAACTTATTTAGATCTTCTTATAGTTTTGTGTCCAACGTTTTTTATTTATTAACAGAAAGTAGTTGAGCAGTTTTAAAAAGTATGTAATTAGCACTTGAACAAGAATAGAAAAATTTGTAACTCAATTTCATAGAAGGGTACTTTCGCATACCTTGAAGTAAAAAGTGCAATGCTAATTAATTAATTCAAGACGTGGAAGTAATACCAATGAAGTGAAGTCGAGCATTAAAGTCCAAGCTTTTGAAATATAAAATTTACATTCCAGTATATGAATCCGAGAAATTAAGTAATTTATTCTTTCTCGCAATTATTGAAAAGTATTTAAAATGATGAAAAAAGGTATTACACGATATCAACTTTGAGCACTTTCAATAACCTACTTTTTCTCCTTAATTACAAATCATCGAACCCTATAAAAAAAATTAGACTTTTAAAAAAGCAGAGCAGAGAAAAATTGATTACCGCATTGCCGGAGGCGTCCGTCCTGATGGACAACGAGCTGGCGGAGCGCGGGATGTCCTGCACGCTCAGCGTTTCCACCTCTTGCAGCCACTCGTCGACGTTTACTGCAGTTTTGTGTTGTTGTTGTTTTCAGTAGTTGACGGGAAAAGTCGATATAAAAGCACAATAAATGCAATTAATCGTGTTACACCGGAGGAATGAAAATTCAAAGGGAGAGATGAATGATGGATGTTGAGGCGTGATTAAAATAAAATTAAATGTCTCGGAATGAAATGTAGCTTATAATAATGATGAATAAAATTGTACTAGTATAATGATGTTAGTTTCGTGTAAAATAATGAAAACGAAACGGGCAAATTTCTGTACATTTGAGATAAAAAAAAAGAGTGAGAATGAGGAATGTACAATGAGAACGTGAAATTGTGCATATAATAACACGAACCTCCGCCTTTCCGCAGACACTCGATTCGCGCCTCGGCCTTCATTTTCGCGGTCTGAAAAGTGGGCAGACGTTAATTGTCACTCTGATGAGAGAAAATCACCGCGCTATATATATACTATATTATAATATGCGTGCAGCTGACAGTTACCTCTGCTTTTCGCATCGCCGTCTTCATCTCGTCAATCTTCGTCTCCAGGTCCGGCCCGTTCGGATCGTTGGGATCGGTCTAAACAACAGACAGACAGAGGTTTATTTTTAGATGCTGTGGTTGTGACAGGCGCAGACATTGTTATAAGAGAGGATTTAATAAGCGTTGACGGTCAATGAAAACGGAGAATGTTTTATGATTATATAGGATGAAAATTTTGATGGATCGTATATTAGGGTTGATTTTACTGACCCTCTGTCCGGAATCGCGCAACTGTTGGAAGTGTTGGAGCTTTCTATTGCTTTCCCTGTAGGTGTTGATCTCGCGGGCGATCCTCGTGGCCCAGCGGCGCGCCTCCTTGCTAAGTGTCTGTGCGGCTGCATTATCGACTGTTATCCTGTGGCGATGAAATAACAATATGATTATAGTAAAAAATTATTTTTTTGGGATATTCAGTTTTACCAGTGAATGTTTTTTCAAGGTAAAATTATAAAATTATTATTAAGAAATTGTATTCGTATAATTATTTTTTAATTATTAAAATATTTCATCTTTTAATAGCACTTTAATAGCAATTTAACTATAGAGCAATAGAAGAACAAACTGTACACTCTAGTACTGGCTTTTACTCAACTATAAATCGTCTCAAACGTTCTTGGAACACTCTTCCTTCTCACATCTCAACGTTCAACAGAATTTCAATTTTTAAAAA
>UXGD01003363.1:0-20809 GCA_900474315.1 Torymus auratus | reverse complement strand
CTGTTATTACTTTTTATAAATCAATAATCAGACCTAGGGCTGACTGGGCCTCCTTTTTGTATGCGGGTGCAAAAGTTGAAGTAACCAAAAAACTAGATATTATACAGAATAAAGCTTTAAGAATTTGCTTAGGTTGCATAATCACCTTTCAGCTTGGAATAAGCTTTCTAAAACGTTTGACCCCAATACTCTCATTCTATTTACTGATGGATCAGGCTTTCCCAATAATCATAAGGGTATCGCGGTTTTTTCATTTTTATCAAATACAATTTTGACTGAGAGAATCTGCAATGATAATTCGGTTTGGTCCACGGAACTTTTTGCTTTATGGAAAGCTTTAAACTTCGCTTTATCTCAAAATGTGAAATCAGTAGTTATCTTTACAGATTCTCTTGGTATTGTCGAGAAATTGAAATGTAATGGCTTGGACTCTAAAATGCATCCTTTTGTTTATTAAATAAGGAGAGATGCCTTTAGTTTAGTTGCAAAGGGTATAAAGTTAATGATTTACTGGATCCCAGCTCATAAAAATATTTTAGGTCACAATATTGCTGATGAAAACGCTAAGAAGGCTTGTGGAAATAATACTATTTCTTTTAATTTTTTCCCCTCAAAAGACTTTACCTCAAATCTTCTCATATTTTTAAAGGATAAAATGTTGAAATATGTTATAAAAAAGGTAGACAATATGTTAATCAAATATCTAACTTTAGCTTCTCTCCCTGGTTTTCCTCTTCAGTGGGTCTTAGCAGAGGCCAATTATGCATATTAAATAGATTAAGGTGCGAACATAGTCGTGCCAGAGCCCACCTAGCATCCAAAATTTTTGTTGTGGAGGAGGACTGTGAGTGTGGAGAGAGTTCATGAAGTAGAGCATTTAGTTTGGGAATGCCCACTATATGCAAATCACAGATCTCCTCTGCTTCTTGAGTGTAGAAAGTTGGGAATTAATATGTGGGTTACAATTGATCTAAGGTCGTCTTTGGGTTTCCCAGTATGTACCACACTCTTGCTAATTTTATTATTTTAAGTAAAATACCTGTATAAAATTCCTAACTTAAAATAAATACACAAATTTCCTCACTCTAATGTCATAAAGACTGTATGTCATGCAAATCTCATTATTAACATTTTGTTCAGCAAGAAGTCTTTGTTATCAGTTGCTTTTTATGATAATGGCCTTATTTCTGTAAAGAAGAGTTATAGAAATCTTTTATCCAAGAAGAATCAAGAATTCCAAATAGAATCGATAAATCAAAATACAGGAAGAGTTATAGAAATCTTTTACTGTGGTCATTTAAGAACTATGGAATAGGATCGACAAACTGAGAAACAGGGTACATGCTCACACAGTGAGAATAACCCTTAAAGGAAAAAAAAAAAAAAAAAAAAACTGGCACACCGGCGTCGGTTCATAATAATTGTTATTGTAATACTTATTTTACTGCGATTTGTTTAGATATTGTAACGATAACAAATTTGGTTATTATAGACTAATATAATTATGATATTTTTAAAATGTTTGGAGTAACTTAACCTAATTTTGACAGATACTGCTTATTTGAGAATGTGAAGTTTCTTTTTATATAAAAGAAAAGATAAAAGAAAACCGGTTCCTTTTAGAAGTTGTAACTATTCTGTGAAGAATTTACTAATTAGTAACATTGGAAAAAATAACTGTTGATATGTAGCTAATTATTGATTTTATTTGTAATTGTTGAAACATATTTAAAAAAATAATTTATAACATTTAATTTGTTGTTACAGGTTCATCATTGAGTGATTACTTATTATGGACAAGTTATGAAAACTATTTTAGATAAGTAAAATACTACTATTTAAATAGACAAATATTCTATATATATTTCATGATGAAAAAATATTTTTTACGATAGAATTTTATACAAAAAAGTAAAGAATGATTGCGAATAATCTAAAGAGAAAATATTCTGGCTCAGAAATAGATGATACATTTTTGAAAAAACCACATATAGAATCTACTTATGATGTAGAAAATGAATCTAATCAGGAAGTGTCAGTTGAATTTGATAATACTTACAAGATTAATGAAAGTAAAAGTTCCTTTGTTTGTCAATTAAGCCGATTTATCTATCGATTAGATCTATCTATTCTATGTTTCGCAAGAAAATTATTATATGAAAAAAAGTACCACTTATTATCAGTAACTGTTAATAACGATGAAATAAATGAATTTAACGATATTGGTATTCACTATGATGGAAAATCCATTTACATAAAAGTTGAAAACATAGACACTTCTTATATAGAAAATGGTATTACTTATACAAAATTGTTTGGTAGAAAGAATCAAAGTTTTTCTATGAATAATAACTTTAATAACTTTGTTAAATATATACTTTCTCTTCCAAATGACATTACAAGCGATGTAGAACATCTTATAATTTATACCAATTCAACAATAGATCTGACAGATGAAAATATTTTAAAATCTACTAGAGATAAAAATTTTTATCCTTTTCAGTTTGAACGGATAAATACTGAAGAATGTAGCATTATAAAAGATTTTTTGTATGTTAGTAACTATAAAGATTCTAAGATTTATCGTTTTTCACAAGATCAACATACAAAAACAGAATTTTTGAAGCGATTAGAATTTTCTTTTGTTGTACAAAAACTGTTTAAACAAAAGGATATTTCTACTATTAATGAAAAACAATTCAAAGAAGATTTTTTTACGAAACTTATATTTTTTGTTAATCAGCCTCATAGAGAAAAATTAAAAGTTATTATAAAAAATGAATTGGAAAATTTTGATCACAATTACATGGAAATACATGACAGCATATTAAACAATTTAATGGCTTCAAAAAATATGAAGTCTTCCATTATGTATGAATTTACTGTTTTAATATCTATTATGCATGACATGTTTCAATATAAAAAAATATCATCTTTAAATGTCAAAAGCACAGATTTATCAAATGTGATCACTATTTTTTATAAGAGTAATATGACTTACATTGCAGTGCATGATGTAAGTAGTAAAATCGGTTATACCCAATTATTTCCATCAAAACACAATAGAAAGAAACATTTATTTTGCATTAATAAAATATATGCTCTCTATGTCGAAGAATTGCAAAAAAATGAAAACATCAAATTTTTTATAGTTTATACAAATACACATTTAAGTCTTACAAAAGAAAATGAATTGAAGAAAGATGCATCTAAAGAATTTTTTCCCATCAAATTTAATAATGTAAATGTTCAGAAAAAAAGATTTAAACTCTTGAGGGATTTATTGTGTATAAATAAATATGTTGTTTATCAATTTTCTTCAGAAGAATCAACTCTAGAATATATTATAAACTTATTGGAATTTCCATGTTTATTAAAAAGTAATTTGGATATTAACAGTAAAAGGCAAAGAGAAATTAAAAAAAAATTTTTACATAAATTAGTATTTGTATGTGAACAACCTAATGTGACTGGTTTGAATAGCATTCTGTTAGACCATATCAACAAATCAAATACTTTTTATGATTTTGCACAATTATCTGAATTGGCTCTTCGTTGGTCAGAATTGCATAAATCTGTTCCTGCTACAGAAAGACTGATGAGAAAACTTTTAGATGACATTCAAAATAACAGATCAACTTATCAAAAAATTGAAAACAAAAATATTATTGAAGAAATTAAGCTTGCCAAAAGTGTAGTTGGTACAGAAACAACATTGGTATTCATTCAATTTTTAGATTATATAACTATAGGACAAGGAAGAACCTATTTACAAGTAATGAGAAATCATGGTATAAAGCTAGAAAATGTATCTACTTTTTTAAATGCAACAGGTGTTCATGCAATAAATACTTTTGAAGAACTTTATAATTTATGGTTTGATAAACATGGACACGAGACACAATATTTAAAGAGTATAAAAAAATATGAAATTAAGTTGGCTAGTGTAGTAAGTATTTTAAGAGGATCAAGATTTTATGCTGCAAATGCTTTCAAAGACTTATATTATCTCTGGTTTGATGAAATTGGAAATAAAAAGTTTTTTTTAATAACGCTAGAAAGAGAAAATGTAAAGTTCTCAACTATGTCTAGTATTTTAAGTGGTGCAGGAGCAAATGCTTCAAGAGCATTTAAAGATTTATATGATTTTTGGTTTGATGATCAAGGAAATAAAACTAGATATTTAAAAAATTTTGAAGATAATGGTGTGAATTTAATTAGTATGAGTAGTATTTTACATGCATCAGGAAAAGAAGCTGCAAAGTCTTTTAAAGAATTGCATGATCTTTGGTTTGATGAAGAAGGCAATAAAACAAAATATTTGAAAACTTTGGAAGAACATGAACTGAATTTAGAAAATTTATCTAGCATTTTAAATGGAGCAGGACCAAATGCAATGGTAACTTTTAAAAAATTATACAATTTATGGTTTTCTAAAAATGGTGAAAAATCACAATATTTAAAAACACTTAAAAATAATAAAGTAAATTTAAATATAATTTCAAATATTTTAAGAGGGACCAGATCTAATGCTGTTGATGCTTTTGAAAAATTATATAATTTTTGGTTTGATAAGAATGGAAATAAAACTCAGTATTTAAAGAATTTAGAAAAAGAAGGAATAAATTTAAGAACTATGTGCAGCATTTTAAGTGCTGCAGGTTTTGATGCTCCTAAGGCGTTTAAAGATTTGTATGATCTATGGTTTGATGACGAAGGAAATCAATCTAAATACTTGAAAACACTGAAAAACAATGGAATCAATCTTACAGCAATGTCAAATATTTTACGAGGGGCAAATTGCAAGGCTGCTGGAGCTTTTAAAGACTTATATGATCTTTGGTTTGATAGAGAAGGCAGTAAATCCTATTATTTAACATGTTTTGAAGATAATGGTATACAATTATCTAAAGTATCTTTTGTTTTATATTCAGCAGGATGTAATGCAGCAAAAGCTTTTAAAAGTTTATTCAACCTTTGGTTTACTAAAGAGAAACAAAAATCACAATATTTGAAAAATTTAGAGAAAAATGGTATAAAGTTATCAATAATATTTAGCATTTTAGGCAAATCTGGCTCTAATTTTAGCAAAGCTTTTAAAGATTTATATGATTTATGGTTTGACAAGGAAGGAAAAAAGACTCAGTACCTAAGTAAATTAGAAGAAAATGGATTAGGATTGTCTTACATTATTAATATTTTGAATCGAGCAGGAGTTAGTGCTTCAAAAGCATTTAAAGAGCTGTACCATTTGTGGTTTGATAAAGATGGAAATTTAACACACTACTTCAAAGTTTTAAAAGAAAATACAATAAATCTATCATCGATTTCGAATATTTTAGGTAGTGCTGGAGCCAATGCTTCAAAATCTTTTAAAGATTTATTTAATCTTTGGTTTGATGAAGCTGGCAACAAAACTCAGTATTTGACAGTTTTAGAAAAGAATGGAACCAGTGTACTACAAATATGTTCCATTTTATTAAGATCTGGATCTCGTGCAGTGGTTGCTTTCAAAAATTTATACCATCTATGGTTTAATGTAGATGGAGAAAAATCAGAAAGTATTATAAGATTAGAAAAAGAAGGAATAAATATATCTCATATAGTTAGCATTCTAAAAACCACAGGTTTCCATGCTTCTAAGGTTTTCAAAAAGATAAAGGATCTTTTGTTTGACAAACAAGGAAACAAAAAACTATACTTGAAAAATTTTGAAAGAAATGAAATAAAAGTATCTTGGATTTTCAATCTTTTATATGGTGCTGGGGCCAGTGCTGAAAAAAGTTTTAAGGATATATGTTATCTTTGGTTTAATGAAAATGGAGAAAAAAGCTTTTATTTAAAAACCTTAGAAAAATATAAAATAAGATTAAATTGGATAATAACTATGTTAATTGATGCAAGGTCCAATAGCGCTAAAGTTTTTAGAGATATATACAATCTTTGGTTTGATAGCAATGGCAATAAAACGTTTTATTTAGATGTTCTAGAAAAAAATCACATAAGGTTAATATGGATAAGTAATATTTTAAAGAGATCTGGGGCTCATGCTTTAACAGCATTCAAAAATTTATATAATTTATGGTTTGATAATAAAGGAAACAAAACGAACTATTTCAAAATTCTTGAAAAAAATCAGATAAAATTTCATTTGATTATTTTTGCCTTATATAATGCGGGAAATAAAGCAGCAGAAGCGTTTAAAGATTTCTACAATGTATTGTTTAATAATGGAGAGAAAACACTACAATTATCAACTTTAGAAAATAATGGCATTACAATACATTTGATCCTTCATATTTTATATTCATCAGGGTCTAAAGCTGCAAAAAACTTTACCGAATTATACGATTTATTATTTGACGAACAAGGAAACAAAACGCGATATTTATATCTATTAGAACAAAATAGCATACATGTACCTTCTGTGATGAATGCTTTATACAAAACGGGCACTCATGCTACAAAAATTTTGAAATCATTATTCAATTTATGGTTTGATTCAGAAGGAAACAAAACGCATTTTTTAACTAATTTCGATGCTAACGAAATCAAATTAGTTTCCGTTTTAAATATATTAGATACAGCAGGAAAATGGATTACAAAAACTTTCACAGATTTATATTATTTATGGTTTGACCATCGAGGAAATAAAACACATTACTTAGAGAATCTTGAAAAAAATAAAATTCAACTAAATTGGATTTTTTGTATATTAAGCGGTTCTGGAGCACATGCTGTAACAGCTTTCAAAGATTTATATAACTTATGGATTGATAGTGATGGGAATGCCAAACAGTATTTAGTAGCTATGCAGGAAAATCAATTCAATTTAAATTTAGTTTCTAATTCTTTATACAGAACAGGAAAAAATGCTGCAAAATGTTTTACAAATCTATATCATTTGTGGTTCGATGATCAAGGAAACAAAACACGATATCTGCAAAATCTAGAAAAAAATGAAATACAAATAAACAACATGTTTAGTATTGTAAGTAAAGCTGGTTCATGTGCTCCAAAAGCTTTAAAAGAATTGTATGACTTGTGGATTGACGATAACGGGAATAAAAAGCCGCATTTGATAATTTTGGAGCAAAATGGAATTAAGTTTCATCTAGTTAATAACATTTTATGTGGATCGGGGAGTAAAGCTTCTAAAAATTTCTTGGCATTATATTATTCTTGGTTTGATGAACAAGGAAATAAATCACGATATTTTAAATGCTTAGAAAAGAATAATATAACTCCAACTAATATAAGCAATATTTTATGTGCATCTGGTTCTAAATTCGCTAAAACTTTTGAAGAAATATGTTGTCTATGGTTTGACGAAGACGAAAATAAACCGCAATATATAAAGACATTAGAATACAACGGATTAAAGTTAAATCATTTATGTAAGATATTGTATGGGTCGAGATCTAATATTACCAAATGTTTTATAGAATTGTATCATATGTTGTTTGACAAGAACGGAAATAAGACACAAAGTCTAAAGGTACTCATGAAAAATAAAATAAATATTAATAATATTGTTACTATGTTATATGGAGCAGGGACAAATGCGGCTGTTTCATTCAATGAGTTGAATAATCTGTTGTTTGATAAAGATGGAAAATCGAGTTATTATTTACAAAATTTCGAAAAAAGTGGTGTAAAGTTAAGTTATGTGTCAAACATCTTATTTAGATCAGGATCAAATGTGGGAAAAAATTTTATAAGTTTCTATCATGCATTGTTTGATAAACAAGGAAATAAATCACATTACATGAAATCTTTAGAAAAAAACCGAATAAAGTTAAATTGGATTTTGCCTATCATATATAGAGCAGAATCTAATGCTTCAAAAGCCTTCACAGATTTATGTGATTTATGGTTTGATAGCAAAGGAAAAAAGACCGTCTATTTAAAAACATTAGAAAACAATGGAATTAAAATAAACTTTGTGTGCAATATTTTATGTAGTTCTGGAACAAAGGCGGGGAAAAACTTTTTTGAGTTATATTATTTATGGTTTGACGAAGAAGGAAATAAAACGCATTATTTTACATCGTTGGAAACAAATGGCATATCTGTTGGTATTTTGAGCTATATTTTAACCGCCGTCGGTTCTCACTTCGTAGGAACATTTAAAAAATTGCATCATTTGTGGTTTGATAATAGCGGAAAAAAATCATTGTATTTACAAACGTTTGAGACTAACGGAATACAGTTAGCACAATTACTAAGGATTCTGTGCTTCTCGGGATGTAAAGCCCCACAAGCGTTCCAAAATTTATATAATTTATGGTTTTATTCAGATGGAAGTAAGAGAAAATATTTGAAAACCTTTGAGAAACACGAAATCGATTTTAGTTGTATATTTAAAGTATTGAATAGTACAGGATTTAATTCAACAAAAGTTTTTCTAGAATTATATTATCTTTGGTTTGACGAATGTGGAAACAAAACAAAATATTTGAATTATTTAGAAGAAAACGATGTCTGTGTTGATAAAATATGTAGTACTGTAAGTAGAAGTGGATCCACCGCGGCTAGTATTTATCAAAATTTGTGCGATCTATGGTTTGATCAAGAAGGAAACAAAACTGATTATTTAAAGAATCCAGAAAATAACGGAATAAAGTTGTCACATATATTATCAATGCTACGTCAATCTGGATCTAAAGTAAAAAAGAACTTTATCGATTTGTATT
Organism: Torymus auratus; assembly: GCA_900474315.1. Classification (NCBI taxonomy): domain Eukaryota; kingdom Metazoa; phylum Arthropoda; class Insecta; order Hymenoptera; family Torymidae; genus Torymus; species Torymus auratus. Next base: position 12,113 of record UXGD01003363.1, on the reverse strand, counting down.
ATACATGGTTTGATCAACACGGAAATAAAACACAATATTTAAAATTTTTGGATAAAAACAACGTAAATATGTCCGCGATCAGTATGATGTTAAGGTCTACCGGATCTTTGGCACCAATATCTTTCAAAGCTTTATGTAATCTTTGGTTCGATGAAAGAGGAAACAAAACCTTTTATTTAGAAAAATTAGAACATAAAAGGTTAAAACTGACCGAATTTTCTCGCATTTTAGTAGGTGCAGGGTCGAAATCTCCAAGCATTTTTAAGAAATTGTGTCGCTTGTGGTTTAACAAAAATCCCACAACTACGTTATATATAGACATTTTAGAAATGAATGGAATAAACTTGAAATCTGTATGTAATATTTTATACGGGTCCGGTTCCAATGCAATAGAAATTTTCCTAGAATTATATAATTTGTGGTTTGACGAAAATGGAAAGAAAACAAAATATGTTACAATCTTAGACAAAAATAATGTGAGTATCGACGTTATGTGCAGAATTGTGCAAACGGCGAGATCGAATGCCCCGAAAGCTTTTATAGATTTACATCACGTCTGGTTTGATGATTTAGGAAATAAAACACAATACGTAGAAAATCTTGAAGCAAATGAAATAAAGTTGTCACAATTGTCGCCATTATTGTTAAGATCAGGATCAAACGCTTCGAAAATTTTCTTGAACTTATACAATTTATGGTTCAATAAGCGTGGCCGTAAGACAAAGTATTTACAGTTTCCAGAAGAAGATATTAATGTTCTCGTAATGTGTAAAGTTTTGGAAGGCGCTGGCTTAAACGTTGCAAATATCTTTAAAGATTTACATGATTTGTTGTTTGACGAAAGTGGAAGGATAACACAGTATTTGAAAATCTTGAAAGACCACAGAATAAAGTTGACAAGTTTTTTTGATATATTATTTAAATCGAGGTCAAAAGCTGTAAAAAATTTCATTGAATTGTATAATTTACTGATTGACAATGAAGGACGAAAAACTAGATATTTACGATGTTTAGAAGACAATAATATTACCATTGTTAAAATGGCTAAAATTTTTAAAGGAACTGGAATATATGCGCCAACATCGTTCAAAAATTTATGTAATCTTTGGTTTGATGAGGACGGAGAAAAAACAGAATATTTGAAAATTTGTGAAGACAATGATATGACTTTAGATGATGTCTGCATAGCACTCAAAAGAACAGGTAGAAATGCCCCAACAAAATTCAAAGAACTCTGTCGTTCCTTTTGAAGAATTGATTCTTTTTAAAAAATTTGAAAGAGGTATGATAATTGAAATTGGTATAAATCATAGAGTATATAATTTTATAGATTGAATCATTGATCCTCAACGAGCAAAATCTCTTACAGTTAGTCGTAATGCCTTTCCTTTATCGAAATAGTGTGTTACATTATAGTCAGCCTGCACTATTTGATGTAAAATTTGGACAAACGGCGGCACTCGTAAGAGAAATATAAGAAAGAATTTTATAAAATACAAATTTACAATATAATGGGAACTGAAAGGCGTTTCGTCCTTAGTCGTACCTGGTGGACTTATCGGGAAGATCCAGGTAGACTTATCTTTTTCGACGCCGAAAATCGATGTCACTTGGCTTTATTTGAGCAAGTGAAAAGAAATTTTGTTTTTTGGAAGCCACCTAGTGGACAAAGTGTCAAAGTATAACTATAAGAGATTTTGCTCCTTGAGGATCAATTAATCAATTTATAAACAGTATATATATTTTATAATCTAATTTTAAAACCAGATAAAAATATCAAAATGTATTATTTATCTTTTTTTTAGATTTCAATGATTAAGATTCAACTGCTTCTATTACTGTCATTACTGTGATATTACATATAAGGAGTATGTTCTGATAATATACATTTTTATACTTATCTTAGAACTTAGGATCTTGATAGTTTATACTGTTAATTACCGAAATATTTTTGTCAATATTTTTGACAATATATTAGAAGACTGCATGCGCCTTAAAATAGTTTATTTGAGAACTCAGGATAGAGAATTAATATTGTAGCTTCTTTTGCCACATTACGTGACCGAAACGAGAAGTTTTTTTCAAAGCATAAATCTAATCCCTAATAGCCTCATCTAATCTTGGTAAATGAAATAATAATTTCGATTTCGCTGAATTTGATTAAAGCTATTAGAAAAGAATAATATTCGTTTGAATAAATAACAATATATTTGAAAAACTAAAACTATCGACGTGGAAAAAGATTCCTCAATTTGCTTGTTACAGTTTTTGTTTTAAATATGTGTTATATGAAAATAAGAAAGATATTTTTGTAATAAGTAGTTGAAATGATAAACTTTTTCACCTAGTACGTAAAAGAATACTGTTTTAATATATAAGTTAAACTATAGAAATGAGGATACAAAAGTAATGGTTATTATGCGAGAAATATTAAGTTCTCAGTTGTTAGAACTTGAATTTATTTTTCCTTTTGGGAAAAAATACAAGACAAATGCCATACATGCGCCAAAGTAATTCTAAATATTTATTTTTTGTCATTTTATTTCCATTGTACAATAAATTAATTTTTGCAACAAAACATTAATATATGATTTTTTTTTTCAGTAATTTCCATCACGTATGTATTTTCCATCGCGAACAAAGATATTTTGTATACATAACAAGCACATTTTAGACAAATTCGTATAGCGTGAAATCAAGTTTTATTTTCCATTCAATATTTAAAATAACAATAACAAAGATGTTGCGTTTGATTAATCATCTAGCTTACGTTCGTTTTGTGACAACATTTATAGTTTTTTTTTTTATCATTTTTCAACATATAACACTTATACACCCAATCTGCATTACATTGTATATATATATTTCTCCTTTGAATCTGTTGAATCTCGTCGTTAAACTCGGAACTGCCTTTCAGGCTCTCACTTTTGTCATATACACATATTTGATATACATTCACGCCATTTCTCATCGCGAAACAATATGATATATTCTGTCGACGCGGTATAACATCAATAAAATCTGCTCGTTACACATATATAACTGTTTTATATTTATAGAATTCATTTTTTTTTGTTCACCCCACTCGGAAATCATCGAACTTAACGCGACAAAACTGAACAAACTCATATACTGTACACTGAAAGTCTCCCGACGAAACAACCTTATAAAAATATCCATCATCGTCGTCATCATCATCATCGTCATCATCATCATCATCATCGTCACCATCATCGTCATTATTGTTTCTCGAAAATATACTTTGTACTTTATGCAGAGAACCGTGCACGCGCCTGGCATTAAATAAGCTAATGTACACACAACGAAGACACTAACAAAAAAATAAAACTCAACGTATACCTATATATATGTAACAGAGAGAAAGAAAAAAAACAAAGCGACAACGTAAATCATCACAACCGGCGAGTCATCGATCACGTTTCCCTCAATCCATCCGCGCGCTCCTCGATTAAAATACATTTAGGCTGCTGCAGCTTCGTTAGATTGTTTGTATATGAGTATATATGTGTGTGTGTGCCTGTGTATGTACGTAAGTATTATATGTGTGTCTCGAAGTCCAGAAAATATTTCGCGTTTCTCCCGAGATATGTATTGACGGTTAGCATTCGATTTTCGCCTCGATTCCCACCTCCACCCCTTCCCCGCCATGCGAAAGAGTTCGCTCGTGCGTATATGGGCTTCCCCTATCTCTCTCTCTTTCTCTCTATCCTTTCCCTCTCTCTCTCTCTCCTGTCTCGGTGGCAGTTTCTTCTTTCGTCTGTTTCCTTAGGAGCTCGTGTGGGGCCGTCTCGCAACCCACTCGGCGATCGGTGACAGGCCGTGCACGCGCTGCTTTAGGCCACGCAGCGCAGGGTAACTCTCAAGGGCCCCCTGGCCGAACATCTGCTCGAAGTTCTCGAGGGCCACGGCGAACACGAAGTCCGCCCACGTTGTCTGTAAAGAGAAGTGGATGGTTAGAATATTGTTGTCATTATTCGTGGTCGAAGTGGGGTTGTCGATAGTTGGAATTTTCAAAATTTTGTCTTTGTCGAATTTCTCGAGTATATTAAAAGTGAGAACTCATATTATTGAGTATTCATGATTAGCTCGGGTTTAATCTTTTTAAGTCTATAATAATAAAATAATAGTATGAAGATGGAAAATTATGAATGTTTTATACTTATTTTAAGATAATAAAACGTTAAAAAGTTCATATTTATATAATGATACCGTTAAAGACAGATTTTATTAGTATCTGAAAGAATTATGTGTTTGCATTCAAAAAATATTTACTGCAACATCGGGCATTGTGACTATAAGCAGTAGATAAAGTGGAGATTTAGTCAGACGCGATTATCCATGTACGATGTTAAATCGTAATGCAGAGTATACAGCGTTAACTCTCATTAAAAATGGTTAAAAAACTACATTAAAAATTCATTAAATTATTCATAATTTCTCCGACTTATCAAAACGATTAGAATCTTGAAATTTATTAACTATTTTAAACAATAAATGTATTCTACGTATGAGGTAAACAGATCGAAAAGCATTTCCAATCTCGTAAAATCAAATCCTGTTTCTCCGATAATTAAAAATTTACAATAAAGTCCACAACCACAAATCCCCTTTGAAGCTCCATCGCATTAAAAAAAAGCAACTCACAGATGTGCCAACTGCGTAACCGCCGTTCTTGCCGATAGTCTGCTCGAACTTGTTCAGGAAGAACGGTATCGTCTCCTTCACGAATTTCGCCTTCTTCTCCTCCTTCTTGAACAGATCGTCTTCCTTCTGGAACTGCAGCAGCTCTGTGAACAGACGACAAACCGGATTGAGATCGATTCCTCTTTTTTTTCTCTCTCTTCTTGCCGATAATTCAATCGCTTTATCGTCTTTTCCATGGCCAACGGGGGAAAAGTCGATGTTGCTGCGATTACGAGGTAAGTATTGGGCGAAAGAAAAGTAAAATTGCGTGTTTGGTAACTCTGTATATTGGTAAAGGTATTATACAAGAGAATAAATGATGATTTTGTATACATAACGTGAATTCAATTAAATTTCCAACTTTGTTTTTAATTCAAGGTAAATGAGATTCGTTTGTTAGGCCACGAGCGAACGTTTTCATTTTTCTGCTCTGTTTAATCGCGGAATCACACTGAATGGTTGTATGATATCGGAATTATATATGTATACTTGTATAATTAAATTATCGAATTTATTCAACCATCCGTGCGATAATGATCAATTGATTAAAATTTTCAATCTGCTATACATATATAATGAAATTCTCCGTACAGCTGTATCGGCGTTTACTTATTTATTTACTCTAACGCGTGTATACCTTCTCCAACTATATATTTTAAACAATTCCATTTTTTCGAATTTCCCATTAACGATCTCCAACCACAGCTACCACAGATAACCCGAAATAATCCATCCCGACATATTCGAATTCGCAATACAGTTCGCTGCGTGTACAGCTAATCCATCTTCTTTTACCTCATGACAGTCACTTTCTGCCAGCCGTTTCCACGTCATATCCCCCTATCATCGGGTCATCCGCCAGGCGAACAATAAATCTCGCAAGCGAACAAAACTTTTCGGAACCTTCCACACGCGTGAGCCACCCACACGTTTATATATACATCGCTGGCGGCAAACGTTTCCGCGGCAATAACGAAACGTCATAAAAAGCTACTAAAAATGACTGACCTCGATATCGAAAACAAGCGGATTTTTCCATGAGTTCGATTCCGTGCAGCGCGTGCAACAATGTGCATCACACACATACTGTGCACTGTTACCGTGACCGAGGCTAAAGCAAATCGTTTATTTTCATCGTACGTGCGCCGGACGACGTATATGCGATGCGCGCGCGCGCGTTTCCTTCGTATATCCGTAAAAAGTAACGATATTACATTGCGTTCTTTTCTTGCGCGCACGCGCTCTCTCGGGTGAACGAAATGGGAGAGTCGTCGCGTTGAATTCGTAATTTAATTAGCAGGGACGTCGCGGAGCGTATTGGAATCGATAAGTGTTTAGAAAAATGAAGTCACGACTGCAGCGCGCAGTTAACGTTTATTCGGTCACTCTATTAGCATTATTTCAATTGACTGCTGTTTTTAATCAATAAATTATAAAAAACTAAATGAATTGGTATATATATATATTCGTTAAAGAATTAAATGTATTTTAATTACAATTTCAGATCTATATCTAAACTATAAGTGACGAGAAGGGTTTTGTTTGCAATGTCACTAGCCTTCAGCATTTAAGTACATTCATTATAGAAAAATTAACGAAATATTTATTACAAACATTCCCTTGTTAACAAACTGTACAAGAATTCAACAAAAAAAGAACCTCTTTCTCGGCTACTTTAAAAAACATTTCACGCATCCCTCTCTCAACGCTCGCAAAACCAATCACAACCTCTCCATCACCCTATACATCCCAGCACCCCCTCACCATCGACCCTTCTCCGACACCTTACATCATCATCCTCCACATATGAATACACACTCACCCTGCCTGAGGTCACCGAGGCTATCGACGAGGACATCGCAGAGCATCGCCTCCCACTCGTCGGCCCCGCTGAGGCCGTACTTGCGCGCCAGATGCCGAGCGATCGCGTTGCTCTGGGCGATCGGCTGGCCGTTCACCTCCAACACCGGCAGTTGTCCGTAGGGCATCGCTGTCAATTGTAACGTAAACACATCGTTATACATATAGTTATGGGCTGCCTGTTGATGTGTGGGTGTATCGGAGGTATAGGGCTGCGGGCTCTTGGTTAGGAGTTTGATGGAACTGTTCTCGGGGTTATGCTTTTGATATGCTTCGTCTTTTGTCAGCGAATGTGTATAATTGATGTATATATACTGTGCACGTCAAGATTAAAGTTTATAAGGATGTAGAAGTGACTGGGTGGGGATTTGGGTTATGAATTTGGGGGGTGACGAATGGGTCGTTAAAAAGTATGAGTGAAACAATATCTCGCGACCACTTAGTGAAATAAATCTGCTTTGAAAAATTGCGCAATTATTATCTTTTGTAATTTTAGAATATAAATTTATTGAAAATAATGTCGGCCCATAAATTATTAGGGCATTGTTTATCATTTTAAAGAGAATACATCTCGTGAATCGGTTGAATTATTGAACATTGAATACTGATGAATGGAGCGAACTGGAAAGGTTGATTAACACCTGTTGATATTCTACAGTGGTATTTCTTGAGAATATGTTATTAATCTCGATTATTTTTTATTTTCAAGAGTGTAATACTGCATTTTGGTAATCAAAAAAAGATGAATTTATTTTCTTTCAATTAATCAACAAAATTATTGACCCAATTATGAGCATACTTTAAATAGGTCATTTAATTTTACTCTATAGCATGAATATTACAAATAAAAGACAATCTACAAAAGAGTATAACGTTTTACCAAAGAGGCAACATTTAATAAAATTACAATTACAAAATCAAATAAAATTACCTTAGTACATTTGATAACGTTGAAGATAATGATACTATAAGCTGAGGTCAGAAGTATAATGAATCTAAGTCATTAAACATTGAACATGCGTAAAGAGCGCGCTTTGAGGGATTTGATAATGCAAGCCTACTGTAGTATCCCATCAGTAGCATTATTAATTTTGTACTAAAGGAGCTTTTCTATTATATCTACCGCAGATAGTATCATCGTTTAATAATGAATCAAAACAAAAAGAATCCTTAATTGCTAATATACCTCGAAAATTTCTCACTAGTCGCTTCTCCGTTATATTTGCATAAATATAGTGATTTTTAAACGTTCAGGACACACCACCCACCTGTCTACACTCTGCATCATTAACTTCCTCCGATACAAAGAAAGTGAAGCGAGACGATGAGATTTTCAGGAGCCCCGAAAACGGCGAGTGCAAGACAAATTGGGGCCGGATGAAACTACCCCTGTGTCTCTCTATATACGTGTATATATATATATATAAACTCACCACCGCGCGCGGAGTGGAGATAAGATGAAAGGGGTAGGAGAAAATCCGCGGAGATTAGGGGACAAAGGATTAGCGGGACGCTGCGTGAGGGTGATGAGATGCAGGGGATAGTAAATAAGATTGTGGGGGTATGAGATGAAATGACGGACAAAGGGGTTCGAAAGCGGGACGAATTAGAGGGAAGTGGGAGTAAGAGAGATTAGGGTAGTGAGATGATATAAACAGGTTTGTTAACTGGAGATTGAGGAATAAGTATGTATATAAGCGGCATATTGGGTGGTATATAACTGAAATGTTTCGATGTCGTCGCACAAAGTTAGAATTTAATTATTAGAATAATAGATACAGGCTTATCTGATGGTTTCGTGATTTTTTTGTTTGTAAACGACCTTGATCTAAAGCGCAACATCATTGAGTATATACTATCAATCGTAATACTCTTTTAATGGCCATAAGAAATATAAAAATAGCGTGAAAAGATAGCACGTCGAGAATGCCGAAATTTAAAGCGGCTTATCAATAACGCGGCGATCAGATATAAGTATATAGTATGAGACTGATTCGTATAGGGGAGCAGTGACGACGTTATAGGGGAGGAAATGGAGTACGGGATGTTGGGGTGAAGACGTACGCGGGAGCGATTCGAGGGAGCTGCGAAGGTACGAGATCTCTGATCGCGGCAGGAAATGAGATTTTGATGTACTACAAATAGGCTGTAAATATAGTACAACCTCTAGGTAAAAATTGTTTAATAAATACATCGGTTTCGTTAATTACGATAGTATTTTCCCAAGCCAAGAGACGCACTCCGTAAAACATCGAAATTTTCTTCGTTCACCCGAGCTACTATGACCGTAAATCGTACGCTTACTTCTCTTTACCCTCTTTGGCCGTTTTCTCTTGGTCTCCGGACGTTTAAGACGTCGTCGTCGTCCTCCACTGAAAGTTTCTCGCGATTCGCATCTTCGATACCTACCGCGAGACAGCAATGGCGCTCTATATACACAGAGAAAGCGCGGCCCATTCATTCGGCTAGCAACTTGGAAAAGCTAAGCGAACGCGTCTAAAAAGGGCGGCGAAGAGAGATACGCGGACGCTTTATAGCGACCGTGAAACATTTCGCGCGCAGTTTAAACAGTTTGTAAAGAAATCAATCGTTTATATAAAATTGAAGTTTTTAACATTAAAACTTTCTTATTTTGTGCGATATATATATATATATTTTTTTTCTTTTTAATATTGAAGGCTGCTTCTGAAGCTCGCTATAATACGCTCGTTACCTTGAATGTTTTCGCGCGCTCCGTTATTAAATTACGCGGGGCTGTGTGTTTCATAACGCTAATTTGAGAAATCAATACGGCTCGTAATTTCCTCCACGGTTTTCGAGCTACAAAATTAGAATATTAATTTTTCGGCTACCTCGGAATTTTCACGATATATTGTAATCATGAACTCTGCATTAATGAAAGAATTAATGTATTTTCCCTTTTATTGAACGACAATAGCAGAGTGGAAATAGAGGGTACCTTGAAAACGAAATAATAATTGGAATCTCCCATTTTTATTTTCGAATATTACACATTTCACGTATGAATTTTCCTTTAGCATAACAAACATATATATATAAAACCTGCGATTGGCAAAACCATACAAAACCGCGCTGTGTAAAATGAAAAATATAATTTTATCTCTAGAAAATATTTGCGAAACCGTAAACCGTTGATTGGCTTTTCCATGAAAACGGTATATGTATACATAAAACCGTATCGGGCTGAAATTGCAGCGCGAGAGAGCAAATATTTATTCGAAATAATATTGTTGTTGGTCCGATTGAAAAATCAGCAAAGTCATCGTGTCTCCGACGTGTAACAATAATACCTCGCGCAGAGCACATTTTACTGTAATATATAAACTAATATTCCTCAAATTTCCACGACATCACCCATACTAAATATATAAAAAGCACAATTTCCCTGCGCTATATACACATCATCGCGTCATTCGGCGACTTTTCACTTGCAGATTTATACCCAGAACGTGACCCATCCGTTTCGCGCGCTATATACTCGCGTATAATTGTTATAGTATTTTGTAACGCGATCACGATGCACGCGCGCGTACATATACGCGTGAAAAAAGCAACGGCGCCGTTAACGAGCGCGAATATTGGGTTACCCCGCCCGGCGTTTAATAATTGTTCCGCGCCCAGTTTTTTAGCTCCCGCAATTCCGACGAGAGTGCGAGGGTTTGCGTTGGTTAACTTTCGGAGGATTATAGTTTTATAAGGGTTGGAAGAGCAGAGTACATTTGGTGCAGCTGTTGTCGGTTAGTTCCTTTGGGAAGTATTAGAGAAGATTCAGTTTTTGGTGTAGAAATAAAGGATTTTTGTTAAAAATTGTATAGATAGAATAATAGTAGTCAGTATTCAGAATGATGAAAAAACTACTAAAAATCATTCTCTTGAATACCATGTAAAACGAAAAACAATCACAATGAACAATATGGGAATGCTATTTGGACTGCACATATAGGAATTTGCCGTATATGTCGTCGTACAGAGCGCACAAAATGAAAAAATGTTTGTACAGGAGAAAAAAAAAGGAATACACCCGAGCCCATCTGCTACATATAACACAGGCTTTAATTGGCTCCGTTATGCTTTGTCATGAAAAAGTAATCACTCTATATACTTTGTCTCAACCTTTGTGAGACTAAATAAAACAACAACGAACTTTAATTACGACCCCATCTAATATAAAACTATCCTCTCAATGCGGAATCACATCAAAATAATTAAAAGAGCGGAGAATATATAATTTACCGAATTGACACATAGAGCTTGCAGCGCTATTACTCACACTTTTTCAATTCGGGCCAGCGCTCCTTCGGGACGCGTTCGTCGACGTAATCCACCCCGGCGTAGGCGAGTATGTAGCGGATGTGCTCGGCCCGGCCTCGGGCGTTGAAGTAGATTAGCTTGTAGCTCGGCTGCTCCTGCTCCAGCTCCGCCATTTTAGCGCCGCGCCTCTCTGTATTCCTCTATCCCTGCGCCTATAGCTCTGATGGCCTCTCGCGCACGCCGCACAGCCTTTCCCTGTAACAGCGAAACGACCAATTGGTTAATTGATGAGTAATGTGGGGCGAGAGAGATCGAATTATAGAGTTATATATATTTTTTTCAATATTTGGAATTTTTAAGATGATTCGGATTGTTGTATATGTGTGTTATTATTATGAAAAAGAATGTTAACCATAAGTTGGCTATTTTTCAGTTAACTTTCTGATGGGTAAAAATATACGATGCTTGTTATTTTATAATCACGTGCCGATCATCCATTTCATAAAGTGGGTATTTTTAGATGAATTATATTACTTTCGTATCATTATTTTGGTTAAAAATCCTTCCATTTAATTATTTTAATTTGCTACGAGGGTTTTTTTTTATACAATCGATGTTTTTAGTTATTTATTATTCTTATAAGTTATTTGAGTTTCATAGGTTTTATTGTCACGAGGAGGAAGTACTCAATTACCACGCTATTACAATCAATTCGAAAAGTATCTCAGAATAATGCTCGCAGGTTATTCGTAAAAGCGCTTTTAGCTAAATTAATTAATCACGAGTGGAGGATGCTGGTATTCACAGTAATCCCCGTTACCATAGGGAACAACGGCCATCCCCTATAGTAATAATGATATACTTTTCTCGTAAACGTTCATTTCGCGGTGGTGCCCGATCGGAATAATTAAACGGAGGACGTTTGCCAAGAAACCTTTTTTTTAATAGCATTAAGAGAGCTTTGCTAAGTAAATATATATTATCTGTGTTTAAACAGACCCTTTGTTTCATTATATTTACACTTTAAAAGGTCGGTTACTGGTTCTTATTAAATTTGGCTAGTAGTATATGAGCTATTCTCAAATTTCCCTTTTGCGTCTCAAAAAAAAAATAAGAAAATTGTTTTTAAGGCACACTCATGGGACAAGGGTTTTCTTGTTTTTTGAGCTTTACTAGATAAGACAAAAAATATGTGCACGCAAAGGCATAAAAATGCAAAAATCGCAGAAATCTGCAGCGCCGGCTTTGAGAGTATTTTCATGCCTTTTCGACGTTCA
>UXGD01003362.1:0-20812 GCA_900474315.1 Torymus auratus | reverse complement strand
TAAAAATTTAAAATCTAAATTTTAACAGAATAGAAAATAATTTTTACCATATTATCTACTAAAAATTAATAGAATTGCTTTAATTTTTAGTCGCAGTTATACTGAAAATTTAATAGACAGTATAGTAATTTAGTTGGCGCGACGGTCGTCGGTAAAGCAGGGTGTACCATATGTAGACAAGTCGAAAGGTCATTTATAAGTGCGACGGTGGCCGAGTGGATAAGAGCGCAGCTTTTGTAATCGGAGGGTTGAGAGTTCGAATCTAGTTCTCGGGGATTTTTTTTTCATGAATTTCAACCTCGCGTCAAAATTACTATGTTATATTGTAAACTTGATAGAATACAAGTTTGTCCCACTTTTCATTAACACTCCAGTAATTTTTAGTAAATATTGCACTAATTTTTCATAAGGTACTTTTTTCCGTGCATCTTATTTATGGGAAATGTTTGAAAAGTGTCAGTCAGGTCAAGAGGGACCAAAAGAGACCTTAAAATTCCACGGGTGCACTTCGAGAACGGCAAGCAATCGTTTCAGGTGTGCGGTTGTGGAATTCCCTGCCATGGTGCATTAAAAGTTTACCAAGCCTGAGTCGCTTTAAGAGTGCCTTGTACGAATATCTATTAAACTTAGACTGACTTATACAGAACTGATATTTTGTATATTTATTTTATATGTTAAGCGTTAAATTGACAATACTATCGTATTTAAATTTTGTATTCAGATATTGACTGACTCTTCTAGTCTTTTCATTTATTCCTAATCTATGATATGTTGAGGCTGATAGTACCTCTATATTAACTAGAGATTATATTGACAAGACTAAGCTACTGTGATTACTTTTACTTTTGTAGACTAGCGTTCAATTTCGTATTGATTTACTTTATGTTATAATTTGTTGTAAATCTACACTACACATTCATGTACCCCCTTTTTTGGCAGTGACCAAGAATAAAGATATTATTATTAATATTATTATATCGTGCAGCTTTAATCGATTTTATATTTAAAATTGTATGTTCTTTATTACTTCATTAAACAGCTTTTGTTTGTGCGGGGCCTCGAAGTACATTCACCAATAAAACATACTCATTTGAAATATCACTTACAATCTATAATATATCTCAACGAAAAATTTATTCCATTCAAATTACGCATTCAACCACACATCCGAACCGCGAAACCTCAGCCTCCACTAACCCAATAATCATCATCGCCATTCAAACACGCACACACATCAGATTCGCACCTCCGTCACCTCCCCACACACCAAAGAAAAAAAAAGAAAACTTCAACATCCACACTTATACACTATATCCCGCACCCCATAAATCCATCTCCCATCAGATCCCTAATGACACACCCCGCGCAAAATACACACTTCGCACCGAGCGCTAAAGTGTCGCCGATACTTAATTATCAATGCGCGCATTGGCAGCCGATAGATTTAGAGCCGTGCACCAGCGCGCACACACACCGGCAATTTATCGCTCTCTCTTGCGCGTGGAGATCCGCCAACGCGGGCAACTTGTCGCGAGTCCACGTCCCACGGGATCATAATTCTGACTCGCGCGCGCATATGTGTGTGTGTGTACGTTGTACGTTTTATTACGCCCACCCGGGCGCGAGATCAAGGCGGCGCGCGGAACGTACGTCATTCTCAATTACCGCGAGCGACAAAACCGCGGTTCTCGCGCGCGAGCGCGAACGCGAGAGAGTGTGTACAGTCGCTTGTCAATGCTAGTTAGCGGCAGGCAAAAGTGCGAGAAAGAGAGAGAGAGAGAGCGCATGGTTCTGCGCGTGTCGAAACATTTGGGATGGAGAGGCGCGGTTGAGACAAGAGAGTCGTGGTATTAATTGCGAGGTTATGGGTTCTATCGTTCGATGTGAGCGAATGGGTTGCTGGATCGAACTAAAAGTTCTCAGGGAGAACGAGCCGTTTGTTTGGGGCTAAAGCGAGTAGTTGTTTCTAATTGGATGTATTCTCCAGTTCTTTATTTTGTACTTTATAACATTACATGAGCACGAAGGATATTATATTATTTTTATTTACTATTTGTTTCGATTATTTTTCTTTGTAGTTTAATTATTTACGAATTTCAAGAAAAATCTCGAGAGAAAATAATTGTATAAAAATTAATGAATGGCAAAAATGGAATCATTTTATTAATTATATTTGTCATAAATGTATTCTCACGAATTCTTCGACACGATACTAAACTATATGCAATGTTTATTCTTTTTATGATTGGAAATTATTACGTATGTGCATATACTAATTATTGTTAAATCAAAATTCAAAAATTGTAAAATTTCGGTAAAGCATTCAACCGTGACGCTGCCACGGTACTTCCCCTGCATCTACCTGTTAGACATGCCTATAGGCATCTATATAGATTAAAATAAGAAAATGACACCACCACCTTTCTTCCTACAATAAATTATAAAACAAAGAAACGTTCTACTTACAGTTCCTCGTTTACCTGCCCCACACACTACGAAATCCACCTATCTCCCCCCTACCGCACATCCAGCACACATAACCCCTCGGCCACCGCCCATAACGGAATTTCCGCAACTCGCTACACATCTACATATATATATGCGCGCCATGTGGCCACGTCGGCACGCGCCTGCTGGTGGCACGCGCGCTCGTGCGAGGGGGGTAGATAACCATCGCGGAGTCATCTGCGACGGGGGCGCGCGCGCGCATCATTAAAACGTCGCCGATGCGCGCGGCTGATTCACTCGCTTGCGCGCCGTCGTGAATTAATTGGACGATGCGCCCGCTGTTGGTATGGGGGGTAGGGTGTGTACCTGGAGGTAGATGAGAGATGGTTGGTTTTTGGAAATTAGGGGGGATGGTGTAATTGAGATTTTTGAATTTTGATTTGGGGTTGGATAATGATGGTTTAAGGGGTTAATTTTAATGGCATTTGTTAATTTTTATTGTGATCTGTAATGTTTGTGGCATTGTATTGGTGACGATAGGAAGGCATAGGGATGTGTCAAGTGATTCATGGTAAATATTCGAAAAGGTGATTCATGTGTTACGAAACAGATGTCATATTAACTTTTCTAGATTTTTAAGATTACTTTTATTTTTACTCGAAAATCCAGCAACAAATAGGTTGATCTTTATAGATAAACAAATATATTACCGAATATTTGAATACGATTATAGATCTTATTTTATAATTGTATTAAGAACTTGTTTGCAGAAAAATAATTATTTTATGCACTGTAAAATTTATTATATCACCGTCTTCATTAAAGAACTAGACCTAAGTACTTCAACTTCGGATTTCACTCACCTGTAAATTGAATGAGGAGATCATGAAATTTTTTTCCCATTGAGATTAGAACCATTGATTCGATTAATATATCTACAAGGATAACCTAAATTTATTAGTCACTATTTATTAACTAACCTTCTGTATATTATAATATGCAAGCATTAACTTAAAATTCTACTTGCCACTTGTACTATTTACTTGCTTTTTAGTTTTCATTTCAATTATTTTTTTTCTAAAGGGATTAGGGTTCGTTAAGTAACTAAATAAATAAATATCTGTTAACGTTAAAAAAATTATAATATTCTTATTTCATAAACTATTGCTTACAACAAAATACATCTTGTTTGAAAAAAATTAAAAGCGTCATTATTAAGCATATAAAATATTTAATACCTGTTGGAATGAAATTCTCCACCACTATAATCTGCCATAAAACCAAACTCTCAACCACGGCACAATCCTTATATTTACCTTTATTCAAACTGCAAACAACCTCGCAATCGGAAACGGAACCTGTCATTCACGCGTCCCCTATCGCAAAAATCATCACTCGTGCCGTGACAGGCAGCAGGAGCTCTCTTCACTCCTCACCAGGGATTACACGCACTCGCGGAAGATCTCGACTGCGCGATAACTCGCATGCGCGCACCCTCATTAGTGAGTCATCGCACGCGGAGGAAGGGACGAGAGCGAGAGCAAGTGACACCGCGAGCGATAACCGCCCTGTAATACGCATAGCCGCCTGTCGCGCGCGCGCACCTTGTAATGAAAGTCAGGTAAGCGCAGAGATAACACGCCGAGATAAGGGCCGGATCTTCATCGTACGCGTATGCGCTTTTTTAGGAGAAGAGGTAGAGCGTATAGTTAATTGCTTTGGATAGTGTGTTGAGCGAGGTAGACGACGGGAGAGATGTTTTTTGTTTGGTGAGGGAGGATCGCATCACAGGCAATTTGGGGGCCCCCGGTAACTGTACTCCTTAATTGTCAATTTGGCAAATTTAATTACGATGATCGACGGCTCAATCGGCCCCGCGAAAATCATACGGATTTTCGGAAATCGGTGTCCCCCCCTGGAGCGACTCTCCCATTAATCATGCGCGACGCGGCGATTATACGGCCCGATCGCAATTAAGTTCACTTTTCAGCTTCATTTTTCGGCTTAATTAAGACACACGCGCATCATACATATATATACCCCCGCCGTAATTACAGCCGTCGCCTAATTACGTAATTAATTATCGAAAATGAGCTGGTCAATTCCGATATACCGCAACCTTAATATTATAAAAACAAGAAAAAAAAACAAGCGCCGGTAATATTTTTCCTATTAACTCGTCATTATACCTGCGGAAATCGACTACACAGTCACACGACGCGTCTATATATCCACCCCCGCCGCGTCGAATTCGGGAAAAAGCCTCACTCACTCACATGCACTGCACGTCAATAGGGAAATTCCTTGAGAAACGTCCGTAGACCGCGTGTCCACACACATGTGTGTGTGAGTGTCGAGGCCGGAGGTCCGCTGCCTATAGCTGCTACCTGCACCTTCCGGTCCATTGACGGAAAGGAGAATCCGATAGACCTGCGCGACTGACGAGGAAAAAACGAGCGTCCCGCAGGCTCTCTCGCTTCTTTTTTCTCACTTCTGTATACACAGGACAGATTCATCTTCCCGAGGGCGCGAGTATACAATGTCATTGTGAGAGACGGCTACAATAATCTCGTTACGATTCGCCGTGGCCGCCTCCCCCCGACACGCCCGTACAATGCCGTGTCCGGCGTAGAGTAGACTATGAGTTTTCCCGCGTGTCTGTGGGATTTTCTCGCGCGAGCGAGAGAGTGAGAGAGAGAGGTTCTTGTTTGGAGACTGTTTTGACTCGTCGGGAAAATACATGAAGACGTCCGATGCCATAAAAATTTTCTTCTCTCGTCTCCCCCATAGTTATATGTATATGTGTGTAGTTCGCATAATATAGTCGTGACCTGGAGAGAGTAGTGTAGTCTTTTTTGGAAGGGAGGAAGATGTCGTGTATATGGGTTCCGCGAAAATTTATGGAGCGAGGTCGAATAAAAAGCGCGACGCGCATGCATATATACTGGAGGTTTTCACTTTGTTGGCGAGTTTGTATACACGGCTCTGTATTTGTCGATCACGTGTATAACGAAGCCACTTGAGTTTTCGGGGGCGTTATATAGTCGTTATGTACCGGAAGGGACATTTAGTTTTTCTGTCAAAATGAATTTTCCTTTCACGTGGGGCCGAGATTTATCGCATACAAAGTCAAACTCTATTAAATCTACCAAAGGATATCTTTCCTTTGAAACTCGAAAACTATATTACAAATAATTTTAGTGCATCTCCGTTGGTTTCCATACCGATTTATCGTCTACGGAATCAACTTCAATTATCTATTTTTACTGTAGCCTCTTTATTATCTATATATCCCTAAACAACAACCCCAAGCCCCTATGACTATACATTTACCCAAACTCAACGTGCCCAAATCGCTCCACTTACCACCGCACTAACTCGATTAATTACCGGTCATACGCCATGCCGCCCCATAACCGCATTTGCCTAACGATATATACGGGTATGCGTTCGAGGGAGGCCTGGTGGCTTTCGTGGAAGCGTATATATAGGCATATACATATGCGTGTGTATAGCATTGCGTGCAGCGCGTGCGCGACCAACTGACTCTCGGCGCGTGCCGGCGTAATTGCCGTACGATTAATTTATATGACGGTCGAGTGTGCGGCGCGGGTGCCTCGAAAATGGAATAATTTGAATGCGAGGAGACCGGTAGGGGTGGTTATCGAGTGCTTTGTAAATTGGGAATTTCGGTAGGATATGAGGGTCATTGGTAATTGAGTATTGATATTCTATTATAATTCATTTAATTAGTGTGAATTGAAACCACGTGTTTTTATATGTGATGTCCAACTATTTGATATATAGAAAAAAGTTTTTGACAGAGTCTTTATACAATTTGAAAAAATATTTTCAAAATCTTATTATTATTCAATCATCGAAAACAATTTCCCGACTAAATCACGCAATCAGATTACGAAACAATACGACACTTATGATATACGCTAACCCTCGCGCCTCGCGCACGTAGAACATACATCGCCGCAAAAAGCTCCCTGTCAATCATCCTCCCATATATATATATACACCCCACCTCTCTAACCACCACGTGTCGCGCACGCGCTCGCGCCTTTTACTCTCTCTCTCTCCACCTCCCTCCTCCCACAAAACAAACGCGGCTCGTGTATAGAGCACCTACAATATGTACACACTACTGCGGCGGCGCAAAACGGCACACACAATGGCTCTCCGTTTTAATAACAAAACAAATAAATCTTATCGTGCGTATGCCAGCCGCGCGCATAATTACACGCGTCAGGAAGTGTCGACAAAAGGTGTCCCTGACAACTGTCTCTCCCGTTTTTTCCTCCTCCTCTCCGCACCGAAATCGAACGTTCGATCTGTCTCCCACCACATAGCGCGCACTCGCCGTTCACCATACACACACAGACAGACCGAGAGCGCACAGTCATCGCTCGTTTTGTGAAATCGAAAACGCGATTTTCCCGACTAACAAACACCTCTCACGTCCGTCACGTCTCATGAGCCATTATTGCGGGACAAACGACGGTATTCCCATAGCGGTAGTAGCGTCGTCGCGTACCCGATAACCCGATAAAACCGTCAATTGCGCGGCGGCGGGGCTCTCGTTACCCGAGAGCGGTCTCTGTGTGTGTGTACAAAGCGCGCGAGTGTACAGAGGGGTCCCCCGACGGGAGACTGCTGCTGCATAGCGGGACCCCCTCGCGCAATGCATACATATACATACGCTTATGTACCTACCTCCGCTCTCCGTGGCTCTATGTATGCATCTACGTGAGTGCGAATTCCCGCGCGAGTTAATATCTAACTCCCATGATTGCAGTCAATTGGCGAGGCCCCCGCGGTCGCTTATCAGATCCCCGACGCGTGCCCATATGCCACGTGCTATATACCCCTCTGTCTATCTATATGTATGCACGCTATAAGCTGCGTTGCTGCTTCTTCGCGGTCGGCTTAAGAGCCGATAATTTGTCTTTCGTAAAACAATGTCGCCGCTTTTTTACAGCAGCAGCAGGGCACGCGTATAGTATACGTTCTATACATTGTTTCTTCGGCGCGCGATTTATGACGGCGCATTAGCCAATGTCAGAGAGAGTGTTGCACTTGTTCGAGAGCGCGCAAGCGTGTGTGTACGTATATATAGGTATGCACATAAGCGCGCGCGATAAATAATATTAGCGGTCGAGTAAATCAGGCGCGGCACATAGCGCGGTAACCGATCGCTCGCGATCGAATTATAATCCTATATGTTTTATATATTATGACGGATAGCCGGTGGTTCGAAACGAGCTGCAGCACCAAAGGCTCATTGATATAAATAAATCCGTAATATAAATTATTTTTCCGAGATGTATATAGTATATGTATAAGTGAAATACATTATATATAGGCGCAGTGAGAAAAATATATCGTGTATATGGGGCTATTTAATGGATAATCTCGTTCCCGCGCGTGTATATAAAAGCTAATTTTTTACGCAATTACCCCAGGGGCGCGTGGAATACAACCGCGCTGATTTGTTAACTCGTGTGTGTATATCGGCGCGTTATTTATGCCCGCGAAATTTTCATTGCGAGCGCTATCCGTTCACCCACATTTATGTATACTTATAAGACACGGAAAACAAACGACCGTTGAGAAACGCAGCCGCGTACATAAACTCTGCACGCGTATGTGTATACTGGAAAAAATCTCGTTTCCGATTGAATTACAGTCGCTCCGAATATACATCCAGCCCGTGAATTATGTACAATAATTCCAATTGATCAACCGCGCGAGGGAAACAAAAGCCAATCGCTCGGTGGCAGCCGCCGCGGCTACTGCAGCAAAATTTCGATCTTATCTATATACGCTGCATTATGCGTATATACGTTTCTATTTATGCACTCGCGCTGTGGTGTGTGTATATAAATATAGCATCTGTCGCGATGCGCACGCGCGTATAACTGCTATGCTAATCCATGGCGCGCGAATCGCGTGAGGCGCACACTATATACCTACGGCTGGGCGCCATTTTTACGTATGCGGGCCGCGTATGGTGTGTATAGGTACATAACTTGATGATTTGAGTCACGTGGCACACGTGCGGCCGGATGAGTCATTACGACCGGCGTTAGTGGGCTTCTAATGGCCGGTTATTAAAGTACTCTTCAACAAGTTATACGCACATCTATGATTTATGCTTGTTAACTTGTCCATCGAGATCGAAAGATTACACTCGAAATTTCCACGTATACATTATTTAATACGTAATTCTTCGTTTGAACCCAACGGGAGAAACCTTATAAAACCGTCGCTTAGCAGCAGCAGCGTACAAAAGCGAGAATTTCCCTATAACCGCAGATCCATCAAAAATGGGAAAAATGCAACACGTCGTCGCATCACACGGCATCGAGCGTTTCTACCTCCGCGCTGCGTAGCGTACAACACCTCAGCTTCGTCGTGAAACGCATGAAACGCGTATAAATTTCCGAAGCGCGTAAACATCTGCGCGGCTCGAGAGCTCGCACCGAAAAGTGAAAATTTACGAGAGGCGATAGACTCCTCTCTCTCTCTCTCTCTCTACGCACTCTCCCTCGTGTACATATACGCATGCCGGAATCCGCGCGCGATGCCATCGGATAACGTACAACCCTGTGTGCGCGTGCACACGAGAGAGACAACATCGCATCGATCAGTATAGTAGCTCCTTCTTGCGCGTACACACACGGTGGCGAAGAGAAAAAACTTGGCGGCGCAGGGATGTATCGGCAGCGAGGCATCGACGTCGAGTAGGCATATACCTGCCAGCCGCGCGAAACTACTGGGTATATGCGAGGAAGGAAGGAAGGAAGGAGTCGCACACGGAGCTATCAAATGTCTGACGAATGCGCAGGAATGCCTATCGCCGGGGGATCTGCGCTAAAGCTGTGGAGGAGGAGGACGTCTTCTCTCTCAAGACAGGTAGCGGACACAAAGGGAACCGGACACTCTCCCGCGGGTTTTATTCCACCCTTGAGAGAGAACTTACCCTGTGTGTATTTGTGTGGATACGGAGAGCTGTGCGATATTTCTCGCAGGTGCAGGAGAGAGTGGCCGGTAAATATCCTTTAATTATACGCGCGAGCTGCCGCTGGATCCTTTTTCTCCGCGCGCGTGCGGGGATATTATACGCGGCAACCGGATATCTGCGCGCGCGTATTTGTGCCGACGTTAACGCCTTGCGCGTATGCCGTTTCTTTTCTGGTGTCTATGATGATGTATATACGCGTATTAAGTGTGACGTAAAAGAAAGGATTATACAGCTATGGTAAACGAGAAAGGATGAGGAATTAATTCGTAAGAAATTTTGTGTCGCATATATTATTGTAATTAAAAAAAAAATGGTAGACGTAAATTAAATTAAACAATCTCGTGCATTCAGGCTCTCAGCCAATCTTATTACCGTCTCCCTTATCGCCAGCATTATACTACCACCGAAACGACACACCTCACACGCCGCTTTTGCAAACCGAACACTTTGACACCGGCGCTACTCGCGCGCTTATACGATCCGCACGCGGGCGTTAGGTATGGGACTTTACATCCTAGATAGCGCCGGCGGGGCCACCCACGGCGCCACCTTATCCGGGATCTTCTCTCTCGCGCGCCGCGCGTCGTTGTTATGACTCGGTACTCATCTCTCGTAAAGCAGAGGAGATTCTTTTGGGTAGTGGTGTATCGGGTTCCACGTCCGGCTCGCATTGTTTTCGCGTAACCCGCGCGGCAGGGAAAGGGTGGCGGTATGCTGTATAGGATTCGGGGTAATTACGTGGGATGGTAAAAAGGGTATACCGCGTTGTATGCAAGCTAGCGTGTCAATAATGTCTTTTATATAGTCGTAAGCTATCGTAAGGATTCTGGCTTATTTTATTGCAGAGTGGGGTTCAAGGATTTCATAAAGTTTCCGATACTTCGTTATATAGGCCTTTTACTCTTATCCCGCTCGTCAAGTACAAAAATATTAATACATTATCGCGAAATTACGATAATTGTGTCGTTAAATTAATGGTAACATTATAAATTCGTAAAAAAAAGGCGTATATTGATACGTTCGTATATATTATATATTATAAAATAATTTAGCGAGTATATATTCGTTCGGGGCCGCTCGCAACTTTATCCCTGTATCAATTATTTATTCACTTAATTCCTGCTAATATCCCGCGGTGGAACAACTACGAGCGTAATTCACGTTTTCGGCGCAGCAACAGCAGCATCCAGTCTCCCGTCGCTATACACAGCCAGCGCAAACCGGTTGTCTTAAAACGCTCCTCTCTCCCTTCCTGCGCTATCGCGTAATTCAGTAGTTACTCAGCTATAAGCGACTGTAAATCGTCCGGACTGTATATACACTCACACACACACACTTACGTGCACGCGCGCGCGGGATTACACTCGTGCTTCGCCACGATGATAATGCTCGATGTGCAGTTTCTCTCTCACTCGAAAAAGAGTCCCAGCAGAATTACACGTTAATTTGCCGGGGTAACTCGGGGCCCGCATCGACGGCGGGCGACTAATTAATAAAACGTGTTTTATTGTGTACATGTATTCCAGTATTGGGCAATCCATCTCTCCCCGCTGCCGCTGTTGCTCGACAAACGCGTAAACGCTTTGCGCAAGACTATTCGTGTTTTTAATCGTACGTGTATACATATACGCGCCCCGCGCACGAGAGATTTATGTGAGAATCGTTAAAAAGGCCGCGCGCGAGAGAGAGAGAGAGAGTTTTTCCACCTGAGCTTAATTTACGAGATACCGCGGAGAAGGTCGGCAAAAAGGAGAGGCGTGTGTTTTGCACTGAGAGAGAAAAAAAAACGCGCTCGTCCGGAAATTGCTACCGAGCGGATTAAAATATTTCGACGGCTGTCCGTTGCGGTGGTCCCGAGATCTCTATCGCACCTGCGCGAGCGTCTCGTAAAAATCGATAATTACGAGGTTCGCTTCGCCTTCGAGAGAAAGAGCGAATCCTCGTCTTTGTTTCGCGAGAGACGTGTCCGAATGTTCCGCCGAGGATTATTAATACGTGTGGGAGTGCGCGTCTTGCGCGCTCGGAATTGATGAAGTAATATCGTGCGGCGGTCGTTGTTTGGGCGGTTTTTGCTGGGAGTTTAATTGATTTGTTTTGTAATGCGGCGCGTATACAGGGTAAGAATTAAAACGCTGTTTTTCAATCGAAGAGGAGGGCTTTCGCAGTTGTAATTATTTGTATGTTTGTATTCGACATGGAATATTTATTGCGGTTTAATATGGATGTGTCGATGAGATATAGGGAAATAAAGTTCTTTTGTGTTTTGGAAACTTTATTAAATTAAGTTGCCTCGGTAAGAGCGCGGCTCGCAGCCGGCATACTAATGAACTTTTTGTGAATATCTAAGTAACAAAACAAGTCAGTTTTAACATTTGGATGACAATCGCTCTGCCATACCGATAGAGAGAAAATTAGTAGTGTTTAGCTGGCAGGCGGGGAAGGATAACCTGAGCTTTTTTTTGTAACATCCCGAACGGAAATAGACTTAGGGATAACATTAGGGCCTTGTTCGATCCCCTAGAAAAATTACAAGGTCCTGACATGGCATCTCATAATCACGGGCCCTTACGAACATCTAAGGCAAGCTCGATTCATGTTACGTTCGGGATACTTGAGTTTGACTCCTCTGCCTGCTGTTCCTAGTGTGGATTTTGTCCTCGTGGCATTGAGGTTTTCACTCACGCCAAGGCGGTGGGGGCATACCGTAGAAACCCGAATGGATATACGGGTAGGAAGATGAAATACTAAACCCAATGTATTTGTATATTAAATTACATTCAATTACATCATTATCCCCTTTATTAAAATTGATGGCTATGTTATTTCACGTTTCATTTGAAATCTGATTGGTCTGAAGCATTGCCATGCTATAGCTATGCTATGTGCATGGTAATGTAATTTTATTTGTTTGTATTTTTCTTATAAGGTTATTTTCCCATTTTCGAACATTGTATTCAAAGCACAGTTCATCTCCGTGCGCGTAGCGCACGTTTGATCTAGGATATTCTTAAATTTAAGGACATTTTTATCAGTTCAATCATTTAGAAAGGTCTGAAAGCCAAAGACCTGCGAAAGTGAACGAATTAATTATTTAAAAGAGTCATAACCGAAATAGTCGGGAGACACAAGGTCCACACAAAAAAAGGGAGTTACATAGACGTGCAACCATAAGCGAGTCGATTATTTAAAAAATTCTATAAAAAATGATATAATCAAGAATTTCAAGACAAGATAATAATAATTTTCATATTGACTGAAAAGACCAAGGCAAGAGAGAAATTATCAAGAATTTACCAGAGCGAGACAATAATTACTGAAATATTGTATTGTCCTGTTCTCGTGCAGCCCTACGTTAATCATAATGGTGAATTATCCCCATCGCTTCTTACCTCACTCTATCATCTCAACCAACACGCCATACCTCACACCCAATAAATCCAACTCCCCCTTCTACCCTGCTCCCTTAAAAAAATCCAACAGTAGCTCAAGCTCGCAAAACCGATCGCGCGCATTTAACGCCTCGTCACGAGTATAGGACGCTCTTCACTCACGTAAAGAATCGCCATCACCTCTCTCTCTCGCTCGCTCTCTCAACACAATATCAAGTCGAATACGCGCTATATTTATAGCGTTTTTACCCTCGCCGACGAGGCGAATTCCAACGAGTTTATCCCCTCGCAGAAAATGCAGCGAAGGCCGCCTTGGAATCGATTTCGAGACCGGGAATCCGGAACGTTACGGATTCCTTAGGTTTCTTGCCGGAGAGAAGAGGAGATTCTTAGAGCAGGCGAGTGAATCGATCTTGACGGCTGCGCTAAGTGAAACGCAGTACGCGCAAGGAGACGAAAGTGATTTTCGCTTTTTTGGGAGAGAAATGAGAGAGAGGCGACGAGGTAATCGATTAACGAGGTGAAGAGCGAGAGAGTAGTAATGGAACGTAAATATTCGGGGTGCGGAGGAATTTTACGATATAGTGCGTGGGTGTGGCGACTTTTGCATTTTGTTTGTTTCTTTTGTTTTATAGTATGCGTTGGGGCACAAGGTATTGTAGAGCACACGTTTATTTCATCGCCGAGTAAGATACAGACATTTTATTCGTTTTTAATGCCGAGCACATAGAGCTCGCTAAATACGTTACAAATATTTTATACTTTCGAAAAGCGTTATTATATAGCCAAAGAGAGTGCATAAACATACGGGACATGCCCGTAAAAATGCACTACAGCGTTACAGAATATATTCCAGCGCGATATTTACACGCTTAATGTCTTATTCAGTTGTCTAGCTCATATGAAGTCATTCCATACCGATAACGCAGCCAAACGGTTCCCTTAACTCACCCACATGCACACACGTTTTCTTGATCCCCCTAATAAACCTCTCCCCCGCATTTTTTAGATTCCACTGCGTACAACCTCCGCTCGGCCAACTGCGCTCGTAAATATCCGAAAAATTTACAACCCACACGTATACCACGCACCTTATGCGTCGGCGGCAGTACAAAGCTATACACGCGCGCGCCATGTGGCGTTTCGCGGGGCACGCGCCGATATCCACACCCACGCGTGCGCGCGCACGGGGGGCCCCACACGCTCGTGCCGCGGCCAATTTTTCGGCTGTGGAAAGCCGACAGACGGGCCCCGACGGTAGAACTAATGCATTAGCGACGCGTGTGCTGCTGCTGCTGCTGGTAGATTGTAGAGCATGTGCGGTGAGGTTTTGTTTTAGGAGGTGGAGGAGGGGTGTGCGCTCCGAGGAGCAACAGGTGGACGTGATATATATAAGTTTTTTGAGGAGAGGAGGGAGGTGATAAGGTGGAGAGGTTGGGATGTGGAAAGAATTCGTGAAGTGAATAGGAGAATACCGTGGTAGTAGATTCATTATGAATAATGGTAATGTTGAATGTAATAATAATTAAAGCTGCTATTATGGACACTATCGTATCTCATCGTATTGTTATTCTGTATCGCAAAAAAAATTTTTAGTATATTTATTCTGGAACCGTGCTAAATAATGACTGTATGTTTTGTTTTGATGCTAATTTATGTTTTTCTCGCTAATACCATTACATATGTCCGCGTACCTTGTACGGAAAGGTGGAAATAAATTCCTCTGATCTGAAAAAATGAAAAACAAAAATAAATATTTATTATCATTATAAAACTCCCGAAATTGTCGTGTGCAGCATTTCATTATATTTAACAACTTTCGTAATAAACTTTAATTTTAAACATACTTTCAACAAACAACAATAAATAACTGACTACTATTTATTTCAACTTTCTTTCTCATACACCGTGCAATGCAACCAGCTTGCGCATCATTAATTTTTCATTAGGCCGAAATCCCCGAACATCCGTCTCTGAACTAGCCGCCGCTATTTACACTTGTTCCATCCTCCGAGTGACTAACCTACGAGCCCCTAATCCCGCGGCAAAAATTAAAGGCGCAACGGAAGCCCCGTACCTTAACTAGCCTTTCACGCCCCATAGCGGAACCCATACAGAACTATCCCTCTTTTCCTCCGCGACTCCTTTCAAAGCGGAATTGCGAAAGGCGTCGGCGTAACACACCTCCAACCTGCGTGAGAATAGATCCCCTCGTGTCCCCTCCCACTCTCTCTCTCTCTTCCTTCCGCTCGATATTTGCGCCACAATGATTTCACGCGAGCCAGCGCGAACTGGATCTCCCTCGTCCGAGTCTCGTTGACCTGCGCGTGTACGAGAGAGCTCAGCGTGTCATCGACGACGCCCACCCACACCAGATTCCGGACAATGCCCCAATGGGACATCCGGTTTTCGCTACAGGTGTGTGTCTCTCGGCGACTGTTTGTACGTGTGTATATACGTGTGAGAGAACGGCTCGGACGACGGTCTCGTAGCCTTTTTCGTGGTTTTTAAAAAGCCGGACGGGGGGATTGTGTATAGCCGGCTTGCTTCTTCTTTTTCGTCGTCCTTTTTTTTCGCGCGCGGGAACGATTTTACACGCTCATTTCGCGTCGATGCGAGCCGGACTGCGCGGAATTCCGTTTATGAGCTGGTAGAGTGATAATATAAAGAAACGCGAGCCTGGAATGCGTGAGGTGCTGGTTTTAGTGGCACGGGGGTGGATGTACACGTGATGTATTCTTTTTTTCTTTTTCTTTTTCAAGTTTGATAATTGTATTTCCAGGTTATTTTCCTGAAATTATGCTTATGAGATGTGAAGATTTTTATGTTGATTTTTTCTGGCAAATAAATATTGGATTATACTGAATTTAAGTTGCCGTAATTATCTCTGTTTCCTACTTTCTAAATCTCTCATTGTTATCGGCCCACAATATCTCGTTTATGAGTAAAATAAATTCTTATACGTTTAACTTTATCGATCATCATTTATGATGAATAACGAGTGATTTCTACTGGAGGTGTTACTAAAGAATATGAGATTGGCAAATATATTTCAGAGTGAAAGTTGTTGAATATCCGTTCGACGTCAAATATTTCAATATTTAACTACAAAAACACGAGAAATTCTCGAAAAGTCCCATTTTACATAGACCAATAACACTTTTTGCCTTCAAACCAACAACATCAATCAACAATTCAGTGGATTAACTCGTCAAGCATCAGACCTCTGAACCATCTCACGTTTTATCCACTATCGAATTCCAACGGCACGTACACCCAGCCCATAAAATACGAGCCGCCGCGCACGCTTCGAAAATTCCGCGTTCACACTTCCTATGCGCTCCAGTTGCGCCACTAACCCCTTAGGCCCTCTCGAAACCTCTCTCTTCCCAAGCTCTCTCACGCGGAGCTCTCCTCCTAAGCACTTCGACTACTTCTTCTACAACGAGCCAACAACAGCAACAAAAAAACTGCGCTGCTTAGGCCGCTCGCGAACTTTAGTGGCATCGTAAACCGGTATCTTTAATACGCTGCTCTCTCTCTCGCTCGCTCGCGTACGCCTACTCTGTTTTTTCGCTGGCGAGCGCGCGCGATCTGCCTATCGGGCAGCATGAAAAGGCCTTGGGGGTCGGAGATGCCTTTCATGACATCTTTATCGATAGGAGAGGAGGAAAGTGTCGGGAGTTCGGGAAGTTAACGGCGCGGGAGCGTGAGCCGAGAGAGTTTCTGTTTGGCCGCGAGGGATAAGTGGAGTAGAGGAGTATGGATGGAAGCTAAGGTGGGGGGAGGAGAGAAATTTTCTGGTCAAAGGGTGGTGTAATTGTTCAGATGTATTTGGATTTTGATGAATATTACTTTGGTTAATGATAAAAGGGCTTGTAGAGGAATAGTCAAAAATGCTACAAAAATAGTATTTTATTAGAAATCATCCAAGTTTTGCGTCAATATACTTGAATTTTTGTTAAAAATTTTTTCTTTCCACTTAGTTGGAGTGGTAGAATTGTTTTATAGTTTTCTTGGCTGTCAGCAATTTTGGGCATAAATTGTATTCTTGCCGGAACATCTGAGACTGCTCCACTTTACCAATTTACCTTCAGACATGTATTATATTGGCCGGAGAATTTAAAGCTCATTTTTCTTTAAAACACATTTTCGTAACTGTAAAAAGTTTCTCGCACGTTTCAGCTTAATGGATCATTCTGAAATTCGCGAGAGATAGGTTCTTGAAGAATTTTAAAAGGAAACTCGCATTAAGGTTCTGTTAAACAATAAATTATTACGTAAAATCCTCTTTTTTCTTCAACTAAAGTTTTATGCTATTACGTTCCTTTTTATAGCATTACGATATATTATTCCTAGAAAAGTCTATCCCGACGTTTCTTATGAGTAATAGAATAATATACATTACTAATTTTACGGGAGGTTAACGATCTTCACGTCGGCGTTAGAACTTTTATTGGCATTTTATTGCGGCCGTTGTTAAAATTTCATAAAACTATTATTGCCGAATACGAGGGAATATTATATATGTAGTTAGCGTCGCTCGAGGATCCAGTCAAGTCAAGTGGACTTGGCTCGATTCGACTCGTGGAAATGAAGATTTTATAGACGCTTGTCAATTTTCATTGATGTATCTATATTTATCGACACGTCCACCTGTAAATTACATCGACTTCTCTCATTCTACTCGACGTTAATATTACGCCTTTTATTGACTTTGAATTCGCTTACTCCTTAAAAAAAAACTTCCATCCTAAAAACATATTCTTAGAACGCAACAACATTAAACAAGGAAATAAAATAGCTTACGTTCGTTCACACTTTACCCAAATTTCACCGAAAATCCCATATAGACAAACGTATAGCGTAACCGAGGCGCAGCGGAATAATAAAAAAAGCACCGGCGCAATAAAGCGAAATGCACAAAACTCCGAGATGTTATAAGTACACCATCGGATACTTTCACTCAAACGATCGATAAAATTGAAGGAGGTCAAGCGCGCGCGCGCGTGAATACATTTTCTTGTATTATTCTCTCCCCCTATATGTATACACATGCGCGAGTTTCACGCCTCTCTGAGAAATAAGGCGCGATAAAGGTAACCGGTCGCACCTTGCGAATTCCATCAAATAGCCGAGTTTACAGGCCCCGGCCACGGGAAGAGCGCGCAACGTGTCGAGTCACCTAACCCGAGGCCGAGTCATAGCCCAAGCTCGCCAAAGATAACTACTCTATCGGGATAAAGAGCGTCCCTGTGTGCATGCGCGTGCACAGGTAGAGGAAGGAACGCCTCGAGGTGGAGTGTGGGATTAGATTAATCGAATTTGATGCGAGCTCGAATGAGGTTTAATAATTGTGCATAAAAATGGGAAAATTAGTTTGCTGGCAAGTGTGATGGGTGTTATCGATTCAAAAGTTTTATTGGACGGATATGTATGCGCGCGTGCCTTGCCTGAGTGGGAATTTATCATCGTTTTCGTATCTCTCTCGGCGGCCGTAAAAACAACGGTTTTTGTGTTCTCTTAAAAGTCTCGATACAACGCACGCACTACAATGCACCGTATTTTTATTATATCTATATCGTTAAAATTTACTTTCGAGATAAACCAATATTCAGTCGAGGCGAAAAAACCGAGAGTCCTTAACCCCCTTTTCGCGAAACAAAAAACCCATTACAGTAGTTCATTCAATTTTCGATTCTTCCTTCTTTTCTCTCTCTCTCGTTTCCTCTTGTAAAGCGCGAAAGTCGCTCTCCCCAGGTGTGAGTATATCGCGAACGACGCGTGTGGCTGTGGGTTTATGGCGATTTATCGAGCGAATTTTATACGGATTCGAGTGCAATTCCAACTGTTGCGCGCGCGAGCGCTTGATAAAGATATCATTGAGGGAGGGCCAGCGGATTATGCGCCTCGTATTTTTACGGATAACAATAAAACTTTTTACGAGAAGGCGGGGAAATTAAATTTCCGTATTCCTTTTTTTACGACTGTTGTAGCGTATCGGAATCGCGCGAGATTTTCAGATTTTATATACTTTTAACGTTTTTATTATATACAGCCGACGCGGTATATCTTTAGATATTTAGATTTTTTATTAATCCTTCGTTTGATAAGCGTTGTTGCGCTTTATCGCGCAAATATATTTCTCATAATTGAAATTTACCTTGCTTCTAATCGGAGAAAATGAAAACTCTCGAGTTATATATACACGGCACTATACAAAATGTTTTATTCCCCCCTCGCATCACAACGTATTTTATTATTATTTATCTCGCGCAGCCAGCCGCGCGACAGGTTTATCAGATCTCTCCCAGAGACCGAAATTTATTCTCCGCAGCCGCGCGTTAACGAACAGCCCAATAAATTAGACACTTCAATCGCCCAATGCATTTTTCTCCGGTGAAGAAAAAAAAGAAATCCCCCATATTACCAGCGCTCGCGCCACAAACGCAATAATCGAACGTCGTACAATATTCAATAGCGCCTACACCCGCGCAGGGGCATCTCGGAGCCGAATGAAAACGAGAATATGCGGGCGAGCGAATTACCTACTGAAGAAGGCCTCTATATAACTGCCTGCGAGAGATAAGGCATTGAATAGACGCGCTCGCGCGCAGGAATGCCGTTTTACATATAAAACCGCAGCAAGGCGCTCGACGACCACCGGCGCTTCATTGAATTACCAGAGCCGAGTAAATTATATATGCGGATGATGTTTGCTTTGGCGAAGGTGTCGTTAAAGGTGGTCCACTCTCGAGATTCGTGTTTTTCGATTTCGCTTTGTTGTTGTTGGGGAGAATAAAATTGATTTGACGGCGATTGAGCTGGTGTTTTCAATGGCTTTTATTGCTTGTGTGTGGGTTTTTTTATTCTGAATTGTGGGTGAGTGGTAAAGTTGGTCGCACTAATTTGATATTTCCGAGCGAGCATGTGTATGAGATGATTGGATCGATGTCTAAGGTGTAATTATGAATTTTAAACCAATTTCAAGAAATATTATTTGTTTATATTTTTCAAGTATGATTTAAGTCTTACTAATTTCAACAAATACAACTTCAACATACTATATGTAATAATTTATAAATGAAACATAATATAATCTTAATGACAAATAACGTAAATTACGAATACTCCAACTTTTATACTTTCCATAAGGCAGCACCGTAACAAGATTAATCTTGATATTGTATGGTCTTGTCTCAATATTCAAGACAATAACCGATACAATATTTATATACAATTTTCGATACAATATCAAGATTGTGGTGTCAAGAATGTAAAGAATCTTGACTTGAAAATAACTGAAAATTTTCTAATCGAAATAATTTATTGAAATAATCATAATTCAATAAATTTCGGTAGTTGCTGATGACCGTTTATACTAATGAGATATTCCAGTGATAACGGTTAGCGGGATGGTACACGATGCGCTCCTATGTCCCCTCGAGCCAGCTTACGTAGGTACGTGTTGTTTTTTCTTCAATTTTGTGGTGGTTGCTGTGTAGGATTAGAATTTTAAAATACGATTTTAAATTTGCAGATTTTAAAAATGCACAATAGGCGTGATTAGAACTTCAGAAAATAATTAGAATCGATTTTTTAATATAAAAAATTTCAAATTGAAGACGAAAAAAACGCGTCTAAGTTAAACGGTTTTTGATACCTCCGCCGAGTTAGAGGGTTTTTGAAACCTACGTCGAGTTAGAGGGTTTTTGAACCAAACGCCGAGTTAGCGAGTTCTTGAAACAAACACCGAGTTAGCGGGTCCTCGAAGCCTTCGCCGAGTTAGCGGGTTATTCCTCTCAGCCGCCGATATGCTATTAGTAACGTTCTTTATAAATTTTACCTATATTCTTAATCTTCACTTCGATTATTTTTAAATATCATTTGCATACGTACCTTAAATGTTTATTATAATTTTACTAAAAACTGTCATATACTT
>UXGD01003361.1:0-20813 GCA_900474315.1 Torymus auratus | reverse complement strand
TTTAATCCATGTGTATAGTGACTATTCAAAAGCTGTATAAATGGTTTAAAACATTTCGAGTTTTTGCTGTAATATAAACCGACAACTACCTTTTTAGATGCTGAATTATTAAGCGGGTAAGTGCTCGTAAGGATATTAGAATTTAAAGAAATAAAAAATAATTTATATTTTACGAGAATATTAATCACTAATTGGTTGTATACAAGAACGAAAGAACAATTTTATTTATAATTTTCACTTGCGGTCTATTCAAGACATAATTTTTACGGAAAATTTAATGCTTGCAAAATTTTTGGAAAGGACATTTTACTTTGATGTTTTTCATGTTTTCCTGGAAGGAAGCGAGTAGAGTGTTGGTTTTCTTCTTCCTTCACTTTTATTGAACTTTGAAATTTTATTCCAGCTAACCGATTCTACTATCTGCTTATACGAAATAATCTATGGCATACGCGGCTATACAATACAAACAGGCAAAAATCCGAGGTTAACTATTCGGCACGAAGGTTTTAGGGAAACTGCTGCATCCTTGGAATGAGGGTGTACTAATTACCTGCGGTGCGTCCCGTCAGGTTTTTCGAATAATGTTATATGTAGAAAGATTATTATTAAAGATTATTAGTCCTCAACTAGTAGCTTCAAATGTCTTCACGGGTTTGAAGAAAACTAACGGAAACTTAACGCTAAACTTTCGAATATAATTATTTACTCACAATACTTCAATAAGGTTACTGACATAATCATGATAAAAGATGAAGTTAAATCACAACATTAAACTCTTGTAATTTTTCGACATACCGCGAAATCGTCTACTGGAAAACCAACATCACTATTGACCTAAAGAAGATTAAACCCAGTAGTACTTACTATAACCAGATAGCAGATATGCAGAAAGAATGTCCAAGCTCACCATGGGACTGCAATACGCAGCTAGTTAAATCCAAACATATATAGAAAAGTGGATAAAATCAACAAACAGTTCAAAATTATCGATTATCTACAATCTACTCCCAGAATCTACAACATTCAAAAAAATGGACATCTTAGTGTCATCCATAGATTCTCTACTAAACCTCGACAGAAAAAATCAAATAGAAAAGCTTCACAAAAAACTTACGATTCATTTCAAAGCAGCCATGTACGAAGCATGACTACTAAGAAAAAATAGTGCAGCTAAATTTTTCAAAGATGGATCATTAAGATATTCAGATATTAAAATATTAAGATATTATAGATGGATACACTGTCGTTTACGAAAGAAATTGTTTTAATAACTGGAAGTGCCCTCAGGGACTAGCCCCTATTTTTTGGACACCAAAACATAGGATACCATTATCAATCATCGATATTCACAAGCCAGCATTTCAACTACAAGAGCAACCACAGAAGAAATTAGACAACTCAGTTTCACCTCCATGCTCAGAAAAGATTCAAGAATTAAAGTCAAGTTCAGTTTCCCGCCATTTCAGTTGATTACTTTCATCTGTGAAGAATGAACAAAATGGTCGTACCTCAAGAAAACCAAAACTCAGCTCACAGCAATAAGTACTACATAAATAATTAACAGGAATTACCATACGCAGACTGAGTCTTCTACGCCAAGAAAAATCAAACTACTCCAATGATGGTATCAGATGACCCTACCTATTCCCATCCTCCTCCTCCTAAACAAGTGACTTACCCACCACTCACCAGATTTCAAACTCCTGAAAATCAGCCATCTACATATACGTCTTCTCCTCTGCAGTGAGATTAAATCTCGATCTACAGAACGTTCAACTCAAGAACTCCGAGAGTTAGTCAATCTTCCGGATCTTTTTACACATGAATCCTCTTTATGTGCGGATGGGTTCCATTTACCATCCATTGGCCGGGATCATCTACATCTAGGTGAACCTGTAATACATGTCAAAGATTATAGACTCGGCCACTCAAGCTTTATTGCACTTATCACAGGGATCGATTCCAAGTCTGCATTACGCAGGACGATGAATTCCAATTGCTCGACGCCTTTGATCAAAATCAAATGTTGGTACTAAATGAGCATTACCAAATTATCCCTGCAAACAAATTAAATAAGGAAGATTTCAGACCAAAAAAAAGTAGATATACAATACACGCAGAAATTGAGAAACCCGTTATTTCGTCCTGTTCGTCACTCCTCAGTCCACCTCAATCCCCTCATAACCCTCACTTTATTTTACCTTACTTTATCTAATAATCTGTTACCAACATTGGATATGCTTACTATTGATAATAAAATGAAACTATTGGAGTTCGCTGGCCTCTCATCAGCTCTCGTTCAGTGCTACAAAGAACGAGGCCGACGATGCTGAAGTATGGAATGCAGTGATATGAGTATTGCCATTAAAGTTGCTACGAGCCGATAAAAAAAACTCATAAATAGCAGATAAGCTATTCTTACTCCTTAGCATGTGCCTTGAACTGGTGCATTCCTTAATCACAAGAACATAAGCAAGCTAGTTAACTGCATCAACATTCTGAACACCTCTGCATCTACAAGTTCGTCTGCATCTATCGGTTAATGAATCACAACGCGATCTTTCCTTTTTTTTGTAAAAAACATATATGTATGCGTTAGTATAAGAAGTTAGTGATAACATTATGTAAAGGAAATCTCATAATCTTGGTCCCAGAACATAACTTGAATTCATCGAGGACTCGGAACCTTTCCAAAAAAGAAGGTTTGGTGTCCTACCAATATTTTCTCTTGTCAAACTTTTTTTTTCCTATTTAGTCTTTATTCTGATCCCAAGAATTATGAAAATTTCTCAAGTAAAATTCTGTTCTAATTTTTATTCTTCCATAGAAATTGTTTGTATATGCTTACCTCTTAATACATGGATCATACCGTTTATATATTTTTCAATCACGCGTTTCTCGTGTTACATTATTTTGTAATTAATCTAGAAAAATTAAAATATGTTTTACTAATAGTTAATAAGTTCGTTAATTATAATTAGTTGCAAAATCTAGAAACTAGTTAAGAGAAAAATACGTATATATATATACAAGAAATCCACGATTCACGATATTAAAATTTGTAAAACCTAATTCATAATAAACTTCAGTGTAAACGTACTTCTATTGCCTTCATTATCCTGAAATTTTCCAATACCGTTTTTACATTTATAACAGAGAACGTGAGAGCTTCCTGCCGCAGCTACAAGATACAGGTAAGAGGAAATTTGAATATTTTACTAGACGGCAACGTCTCTCGAAGCCACTAGGTATATAATACGCCAAACTTCCATAAAAATCATTCGGAAAGTCATAAGAGGATGAGGTCTTCACTTTTTTCAGAGCGCCGGTATCGACTACGCGGCTTTTGGAAAAAAAGAGAATTGTGCGTTATTGATGGGTTTCTGTTATAAACAAGCGTTTGAAAATGAATACATCGACGGATAGGCTGTATGGCAGTCGATAATTCGTCATTTGAATAATCGAAAAAATTTCTGGATGTACACCCATCCTTGATAAATTCGTGCCGAACGTGCCTACTCAGTTTCAAAATCCTGGAATCCCATTGGCCAATTCCATTTAAAGGTTAATGGTTACACTCAAGTTGTCCAATGAGATTGCCGAATTTTGAAACTGAGCCGGCACGTTCGGGACGAATCTGTCAAGGATAGGTATACCAATATCAAGTTGATGTCATTCAAACTCTGGTAGAACAAATAGTCTCTCACAGTTTTTTATATTTCTTTATATTTTCTCATACTTTTCTAATACTTAATTACAGATTTTCATATTTTCATACGACACATTTTTACGTCAAATACTTGAAATTTTTACAAAACAACTTATAATTTCATTTGTAGACATACTCAGAGCTTCCTATATACTCTGTAGGTTTCATTTTCTCCGCAGAATATTCCTCGCCATCTAGCGGTTATAATAGAACTAATAACAAAGTGGAGAAATATGAGAAATTTGAGGCAACTGTGAAAAATTGTCAGTTCTCGATAGGAAATGTAGAAGGTCAGCGAAAGCCCCAAGAGGCAAATCAATAAAAATAGAATTAATATGATGATATAAAAATTGTTAGAAAAAATGTGTATGTACTGAGATTCTGTAATAACTGTTCTCGTTTCTACTTGGTGGAGTCATTCGCAATAGTCAGGCAGACCATTATTCCAGGCCAAGATGACACATAACTATGGTTCATTTAAAGATATAAAAGATAATTTAGTTTGTGGATGACAAAACATGTAAGTATATAACCTCTAATCCATAAAGTAGAAATATTTGGATATAGTCAAACCTAATTATCGTAAACTTATATATATTTTACAACTTGAGTGACGTGTTTGCTGTACTCTTCTAAAGCAAAAGAAAACTTGGACGTTCAAACAAACAATTTAAACCCTGTTCAGGGGACCTATTCAAACTATAAATCTGTCGCGTGGGATACAATAGAAACAAGTTTTCACAAATGATGATCGCCTCCTCACAGTATTCCAAGCCATATCAAACCGGCCCCTCCTAATCACAAATAAACATCATAATCACTAAAGTCAATACGAAACCCCCAACAAAAAACCGATCT
Source organism: Torymus auratus (assembly GCA_900474315.1). Lineage (NCBI taxonomy): Eukaryota > Metazoa > Arthropoda > Insecta > Hymenoptera > Torymidae > Torymus > Torymus auratus. Next base: position 16,246 of record UXGD01003361.1, on the reverse strand, counting down.
TCCAACACCTCGGCCAAACAAAAGAAAAGAAAAAAAGAAGGAAAATCCCTTATACAATACACAGCAACCTTCTGCGTGCGGGTGTCTCGCATCCCCCTTTGCACCTTTAAAATAAACGATTACATCGCACTTTTTCGCCCTTCCACACAACATTCCACGCACGCCAAAAGAAACAAACTCATAATCCAATAATTATACATAGCGGTGTGCCAGCTCTCTCTCTCTCTCTCTCTCTCTCTCTCTCTCTCTCTCTCTCTCTCTCTTTCTCTCTCTAGTCCACGCGATCCTTTGACGCTTCTCTCTCAAAAGTCCAAGGCCGCGCACGCGTCTAAGAATGCGAGAATTTACGACAAAAGCTGCGAGAGAGCTGCCGCTGCTGCTGCCCTCCCTTTTACGGTGCGCGCGTCGTATGCTCTGTGTGTGTGTGTGTATCGCGTTTTTATTTTATCGCCGCCTCGAAACTTTGAAGCCGACCGATGATTTAAACGAGAGGAGAGAAGAAGCGACGGCACCTCTTCTTCCTTCTAGTGTGCTATTCGCGCGCGCGAGACTTTTTGCCTTCGTTTTAGGGCTCTCTCACTCGTTGTTGTCTCATTTTTTTTTTTGCTTTTTCTTCGGTCGGCCGACGAGAGGCTCTTTGGTCTCTTTCGGAGGGGTTCAAGCGGTGATGGCCATGTGGCTCGAGAGAGAGAGAGTTTGTAATTTAACTATGAAATTGAACTATTATGCGGTCCTGATTTAATATGGACGTGGTTTATCGGCCCTGTCGCTTTTTATGCCCCGTAATGGTTTCTTATTAATTTAGTCATTTTTGTTTGCCTTTTCGTGAAACACTGTAACTTTTACTTTAACTTGAATAGTTTTTTTTCGATAAATTATGTTACGTAGATTGTCATTTTTTATTTGATGAAAATTTCGAAAGAAATCATCAAGTATGCTAAACTCTGGCCCCAAAATTGCACGAGTCATCCAGCAGCCACCAACATGGCATGTCGAATTCGCTCGTAACTTATATACAAATTGCTGAATTTTTATTCAATCAAATCCTTAATAACCCGTAAGATATCTCACTAAAAATGATACAACCTACGTCTCTAATATGCAAAATAAATTCTCGTCCATCCCTCATTCCGAATAATTTAACAATTAAAATTCAAATTAGATAAAAATAATTGTACAACTGATCCTCGGCAACAAAAATCACGGTATCGATAAATTACGAGAAAACACGACGTTTTAAGGGCGCTCAAACGCCTCCTAATAACCCATCAACCTACCTCTCTCCAGACATTAACGAAAAAATGTCAAAGCCCATACCCGTGGGGAAGGAGGAGGAGGAGGTGGGGGGTGACGAGGCTTGCACGCAGTCAATTAGGGGCCCCCTTAAAAAATGATCCTCACTCTCATGCTCACGCGCGAGCCAACCGATCCCATCAATTCTCTCTTTATCCATACACATACACCTCTCTTTCTCTCTCTTACCTATTCCTCCCCTCGCATACCCTTTTTCTCGTTATATCGGCAAGGTGTCTGAAACGAGCCTCTCTCTCTCTCCCTCACACACACAGACACGTACACATATATACATCGGCAATTTCTCTCTCACTCACTCTCAGGCTCGTCGGGTCGTTCCTTTGATGCTTTGAACTCTCACCGCTTGCGCGCTGACCGATCCTCGCTCTGCGCGCGCGCGCGAGCGCGGTAATCACGCGGCCGGCCACGCCCCGAAAAACACCTTCGGCTCACGCGCGTTAATGTAGTTCGTCTTTATCCGCGGCAATCTCCGATTCCGAGGCTCTCTCTCTCTCTCCTGATGCTCGTTCGATCGGCGATCGATTGTACGAGCACGCGCGCGCGCGCGTGGAAAATGAGAGGAAGAGGGCAAATGGAAATTTCAGCCCTTGCGCACGAGGCGCGCGGATTATACAATCAGTCTGCGGTGCGGGATTTATATGCGTGCGAGCAAGAGGAAAAGAGAGAGCGTGTTATCTAGTATCGGGCGCGGATCAATCGCCTTTATTGAATTCTTTCGCGGCGAGAAAGGTCGGCCGCTTATCGTTTACGCGGCATCGCGCGCTCTGTACGAAGAACTTTTTTAAAATCTTCGTTTTTTTTTTGTGGCTGGGGTTCGCTTTTGCGGGTGGGACGTGCCGGTGATGGTTTTTTGCGCATAGTTTTCTTTGTTGTTGTTGTTGCTGTTGCTGGTGGTGGTTATAGAGGTGTTCGAATGGATGATTTATGGTGATTGATATAGATGGATGATCCGATCGCGCGAGTTAAACTGTCTGTGACGAATCGGGGCTTTTTTTTTCAATTCTCCTCTCGCCGTCTTTCTAGCCTGTAGAAAATAATCGGAGAGCAGTACACGAGCTAGTACTACAATTGAAAGTTTCTGCACAATGGGAAACACGTTTCTGATGTTACAACGCGATAAAATCGTTTCGTCCCACCGCGCCGCCGCCGTCGGGATCCATAAAGCGGCTTAATATAGAAGTATCGGGTTTTCACGCGCGAAAGCGCGAGCCTCTCAAAATCACATCGTTAGCCCCAATGCGCGCACACGTATAAGTACGCGCTTTACCTCTATATACAAGGCAACAAAGTATATCTCTTCGCGTCGCGCGCGCAATTCGCGGTTAATTACAGACCCGCGCCTCTTCTCGAGCATTCGGCGTTAGACAGATTTTTTCACATCCTATATGTATATTCTAAAAAAAAAAAGAAGAACACGACTTGGCTGCAACAAACACAATCACGCCGATCGTCTAATCATCGCTCTTGTCTTATACACATCCCCCGGAAAAAAAATTCGCCAAACCTCGTTTTCGCACGATGCACACGTGTACACGCATTATATGCAGGCACGCGGTTTTTGTTTATTTACGGCTTTTCATTTTCAAAGAACACAGCGCTTCATGCGCGCTTATGTACTTATGCATCTCGCGAGTGAGCGAGAGAGAGAGTGCATACACAGCAGCTCAGGAGCAGCAGCATCGCGAAGCAAAGAAGAGAGAGAGAGAACCTCCGAGCGAAGAAGAGGCGGCTGCGGCAGCGGAGGAGAAAAAGAGGAGAGAGCAAAAAGGCTAAAGCGAGGCTCGCGCGAGAGAGAGAGAGAGAGAGAGGCAGGCGAGAAAAGATCGAAGCGGCTGCGGCTACGGCTATACGGCGGCTCGCGGGGGCTAATCACAGGCGGCCGAGGCTCCCCGCCAATTAATACCACCGCCGGCAACACCTCGGCCAGACTCGGAGGCTCTTCTCTCTCTCTCCTCTTCTTCGTCGTCTTTTTTTTCGTACCCTCGGACCGACCGACCGACTCTCCCGTCCGTTATATTGCGCCCGGCGCAGAAGTAGCTGTGCAGCGAGCGTCTCTCTCGCACTTTCTTTTAGCGAGGAGGAGGAGGAGGTATCGAGAGGTGTAAGAGCGAGAGAGCCGCAGGAGCGCGCGGCCAGCCTTTGTTCCTCGAGGTTGTCCTGGGCTGTACAGCTTCGAATTCTTGCCGAGAGAGAGAGGATGGGGGGAGCTCGCTCACTCTCGAGGTGAAGTTATGTAATGATATGGGGAATTTGTTAGGTTGGTAACGATGGGAGTTTATTGACGATGCTTATTTTCAAGGAATAAACTTGTAGTGTCGAGGGTTTTTCGAGCCGAGCGATGTGTTTAAATACGTAATAAGGTTTTTCGTATATAATAGACATTGGTTGATGTAGAATAAAAAGTTTATTGATAAAATCGTTTGTGAAAAAGACGAGTATAGATATAGTTTTGAAGACTATAAAAGGCTTATTTCAGCAAAAACATTGAAAAATATTTATTCTAACAAAGTTTTTTATATATAAAAAAAAAATTTCGGCAATTTCGACTTTAATTTAAAAATCAATGGCTTCTCAAGTTTTTTGTGTGAGTTTTACTTTAAATTATCCTTGAGGGGAGAAAAAAATAGTGGTTAAAGGGTTCCAGTGATTCAGGTAATTACGGTCGGAAAGAGAGGGGCTCAAACACTCGGGGCCGCGCGCTTCGCGGAATGCCTGGAATTTTGGGGCCTCGCTCTCGGCCGCCGTGGTGATCGAGTGACGTCTCCATTGTAATTGACAAATTTACGCAACCGAGGTGTCATTTTTTAATTGAATCTGCGGAGAAAAGGAATCGGGCGAATATTTTAGATGGTTTAGATAGCTGTTGTTGCGTTATAGCCAAATGATGGATTTATTCAAATTTAAATTACCCCTGAAATACTTTTCAAAGCTTTTAGTCTTCATAGCACAGTTGAGTAACTTTTGAAAGGAAGAATAAAGAAGTAAGAATATTAAATATAAGTATTTAAGAATTTTAAATTTATATTAGATAAAAAAGACTCTAATGACAGCTATCTCTAATTTATTTCTATAAATGGATCTAATGGTCGTACTATCGAGTGGTTAGTGTCAGAGGATAGATATAGATAAATGATGATTTATTTGCCTCAATGGAAAAATATTAAAAATACACTTGAGATAACATAATTTTAAAACCTTTTTGACAACATACCATTTTCTAAATACATTAATGATAAAACAAAACCAGTCGATAATTAAAAAATTATATAAAATAAAATATAAGAGTGTAATATACCCACGGATCAAATACAAGTAGAAAAAAATGGACTCAGAGATAAACGTCCACCTTCTAAAGTTGTTGGAGGAAAATTTTACGAACGGGACGAAAAGTCAGTCAATGTGCCTTCTCATGGTGAGAAAGTCTACTCCCTCTGGCGGTGTAAACATCAACCAGAGTGCGACATAGTTGCTACAGTTTAGATGTGGATGTGCCGCTTGAAATGTACACCGAAAGAAAAATGTATACGAAAGAAATAACTTTAGACATAGTAAATAAAAATCTTGTTAAATTTACAGTGTTTTTCGGAAACCTACACTATACAATATTCGAAAGATAACAATAAGACTTGAGTTATGAACGCGATTTGTTATGATAAGTCTCTAATACTTAAAAAAACAAAACTTTCTAGTAATATGTACATAAAATTTATAGTATTTGTATATTCTCATTTATAAATATAGTCAAAAATAGAAAGCGCAAGAAAATTGTATTAAAGTACAGTTATACTTGTACTTGTAACAACGCACTCTGTCGTACGAGCTCTTTTACATTGTGCTACCATTTACGATTCACTCATACCGTAAAAATAATACCTTACCACTGTCTACCATTGCGTGATACGCTCGAATTACGCTCTGAAATTCCATTAAATATTTCTCAGCTCGCACCCGATGGAAAATAAAAAGAAAAAATTCACTGAAAAATTCGTGTCATTCGCTCGCTCGCAGCCCATAATTTTTGCACTCAATATCTCGACTTTTCTTAATTCCCATCGCGCAATAAATCAACACGCGCGCGCGCACACTCTCATTACACCGAAAACTTATATGTTTATTCTTTTAATTCACTTTTCTCGGCGACTTATTCGACCCCGAAAGCAAGCGTCTCTCGATTACGCAGCTGAAAAGTGATTTCGCAGCAGTAGCTTGTAAAAATTAAAGGATAAACTCTCGCACAATGCGAAGACTGCTTATGCGTCTGCTCTGAAAATGAAACGAATTCGTAAACGATGTTACGTAACTACGCGCTGGCAGGCGGACAACGACGACGACGACGAGGAGAGTAAAAGAAAAAAAGGAATATTATCGAGCCCGTAACGCGAGCGTGTGCGACTTTACATAATTTATTTAAGTGCCGGGAAGAGAGAATTTCTTTTGCCGCTCGGCTTCTTTATTTCATAATGCGTTATTTATGAATTGCATCGAACTTTCCTCCAACGTTACAATTCAATCTTTCGCGGTTCAACGATGCTTTTTTGTCACCTTCTTGTATCCCTTTTTTTTACTCTTTTCGCGAGAGAGTTTGGACTTTTTAGACTTTCACGTTATATGCCAGCGGCGACGACGAGCCGCTTTAAGTTTGGATAATTTGACAGATTTCGGAATTGTTTTTTACGCAATGTTTGTCGACGGATTGTTAGTAATTTGCCACGCTAAATAATTGTAAATTTGATCGCGAAGATTGACGTTGAATTAAGCGAGAAATGGTAAAAATCGTATAGTCGGATTAAATATTTGGTTACCGAAGCGACTTACGCAACTTTTTAAATCGCAGTGCAAGAAAAATACGAATGTTGAAACGAACTGTGTAAAATGTCATTATTTACGTGCGCGCATATGTTGAGCCCCGACGGCGCTACTGTGTCATTACGGCTTTAAAATAAAAGACAATGTATTTTCTGTGTCCACGTGTGGCGGACGATATAAATGCGCATTGAAATAAAACTAGCGCTGCGTAGAGGCGAGAACAACATTCGACGCGCGCAGTAACATAAGACGAATTTGTGCAGCAATTAGTGACGCCGAGACCGAATATTTAAGAATTACATTTGAAACTACTTATAATGTTAGGGTTCGTAACGAGGCTATTACTTTTTTATATAGATTCCATTGCAGTGAAGAAATTAACAGCTCTCGGGTCTCGCTATAACGCTTTAAATTCCTTCTAACGAAATCTTTTTCTGTTAATATCAGTATATGATATATACCTATGGTTATAATCAAACATTATTTTATAAAAATTCTCTTTAAACGTGTATTAAAATTTCATTAAAATTAAGATTTGCGCAATTCTGATATATATACTTGCAAAATAATATTTCTCACATAAACTTTCGAAATCCCTGTTTACACAAAACCTTTTCCCTCGTCATCTCATCACCCTTCACCAAAACATTTCGCGGAACTTATTTAAATATAACATTATTTAATCCAATCACCCGGGCATCATCCGCTCGCGTCCATCTTTATAAACATAATCAAAGCACTTTTCGCCGCGATTACAAGCCACATATAAGCCTCAGACGACTCAACGCGGCAGGAGAGAAAAAAAAACAAACTCAACACAGCCTCACGTAATTACAAAAGGCATTTAGTTAGCCTCGTTGTACACGAGAGTATGTTACCCTCACGCTAAGAAGAAGAAGGAGAGGAGGGAGAGGAATTTCGAAGTCGGCAAATCAATTACCGAAAAAAAAGTGCATGCAGGTACATATACACATGCACACGCTGCCGCTGCCATACGATTAATAACCGCGTCGTTCGGCCAACCAGCCGCGTCGGCCGAATCCGTCCAAACAAGCCATGGTGTGCGAACGGATTGATCCTTGAGAGACGTGCGAGGAGGAAAACGAGAGAGAGAGCGCGTATAGAGTGCGAAAGGGTGGAGAAAGAGGAGGCGGATTATGGGCTTTGTTGCGGGAGTGCGCACCATTTGTTACTGTAATAAGGTCGACGCTTTTTTTGGTAGTGGCTTTGGACAATGGAGTATTTTTAGGTTGGGGGAGGGAGGGATTTTCAGGGCGAATTTATAACGGCGTGATAGATGAGGTGGTTTTGTCATTGTTGATGTATACATCGGGGGTGTGAAATGTTGTCGGGTAGCTGCAGCGCTATACGTTTTGTTTGAAGATGTGCATGATTATTATTGTGGCTTTTATATTTTATCAACTTTTCATTTTACATTTGTATATCAATATTAGAAAGTCAAAAAGAAATAATGAATCGCTTAATCTTCCAGTCTACGATTGTGCATAGTGTTAACTTTTAGAGTATTTTACTTTTAAGTGTACGCGAATATTATATGTATACGTTTAATTCGAAAAAGCCAATCAGCAAGTACATTTCTTACATTTTTACGACTTATACACAGGAAACCATAAACAATTTCAAACCAGTTCTACATATTGAACGCTCTAAAAATATACATCTGCTGGAGCTACTTTTCCGCGGATTTTAGATGCCAATTCGAAAATTTCAAAACGCTGTATAACGAGTAAAGTGGCGATTTAGCGAGCAAAGCGATGCGCGTACTGGCGCACAAAGTGAAGAAAAGGAAGTAATTTATTTTCTTAGCGCTACAATAACTCGCTAGCGTGGAGAAATGTTATTTACAATCTTGCCGTTCGGGTGTATAGCCGCGCGTGTATTGTACGCGCGCGCCTTCGGGAATATTGTAGTCAGTTTAATTTACTGAAATACGAGATAAGATATAAGTCACGCCGGCGTGTTCGCAAAGCGAAAGTAGCTGTGTATAATTGTAATGAAGAATCGGCGATAAAAAATAAACCTGACAGTTTTTTTTTAGCGGTTCGAAAAAGGTATATATTACGACAAAGTACCAAATTACGACTACATCACCATTGTACTACTTTTTCGCCGAAATTTAAATGAATATTTATGTATAAATTATACTGAGTAGTGCTTATATTATACCAACAATTACTTTATCATTTGGATTGCCACATCGCGGACATTAACTGCAATGCAGCCTTATTGAAAAACTTTATAAATTATTACCGCACGCGCGCGCTCCAATCATCCGATTCAATTGGTCTGATTACATTTTTGCGTTCACCTCTCTCTCGCGCGCATTATCATTTTAAAGCATCGACTACTCATGATCGAAGTCTCTCGTCTCTTCTCTCAATCGCCAGGCCAGGTAATTCCACGCGTCGGCTTCAACTAGGCTGCGGCCGCCGCCGCGCCGACAATCGAACGCGCGCTCGCGTATACACTTTCTGCAACCTCAACTATACATTCGAAATAATTCAAACAATTTTCGAACTGCTGGTATATTATATGATATTCCTCGGCCGCGCTCGATAGGCTCCTTTTCAATAGGAATCATTCAAAATTGACTAGCCATTGTGCACGCGCGTGCAGCGCGCTGTGCTCTGTCGAAGCTATGTTCCGACGATTTGGAGAGAGAGCGTGTATATATTACGGAGCTTAAAAGCGAACCGCAAACGAGTGAGTTCTTTCTTTTTAACGTTTTGCGTCGGAACGGTTGTAGTATGTATGTAATAATTTGCTTTAACGGGCGACATCGAATGCGTTTTTGGTACCGCAAACAACTTTGTTAAAAATTCAGCGAATTTAAAAATGCAAGTCGGAACGCATGATATATGTATAATAACAATGCCGTGGCATGCTTGCGAAGTAAAGAGAGAAAATGAAAATCGCTAGTTTAGCTGTGTTTTTTCAACCCTTTTTTATAGTAACAATGCATTAAAAATTGAAATTTTTCATCCTGTCTAATTTAGTAGAATTTATAAAAAAAAAAAAAACTTTATCTTCGTAACAAACTTTATCTATATATATAAACGATGGAAAAATACGAAAAAAACGCAGTTTAAACTCGAAAAATTCTACTTCAACAAATCGATGTGACAAGTTCTTCAAGTTTTCCAAATTACTCGTAATACACCGATAAATATATGAAAAGAATAAAAATTTTCAAAACGTACTACCCCTAAATTGATATATAAATACATTAACTACCTTTCTTATTCATCAAAATTATACTAAACCACAAAACGTATCAATAAAAATTACCTTAATATCTCAAAAATAATAAATCCAACGATATATAATACCATCCTATAACAGATTACACACATAAAACAGCTCTTTGTAAATTCCCGCGAGTTGCTAATATTTATCCACAACATCAATGCCTCGCCTCAAGCTTCCCTCACGTTGCAAATTCGTCTCGGATCGCGCCGCCACGACAAGCGCGCGATACACACACTCACGTCACCACCATAGTATAACTGCAGCAGCGTGTCACCTAAAAGCATCTCGCATCACGCCCCGACAATAAACAGCGCGCGACCGAGAGAGTAACAACAGCATCCTCCCCAATATACCCACATGTATACACGCACACAAAGCGTTGTACACAAAATCAAGCTTAAAATCTCGCGCATTAGTCTCGGCCTCGTGTCGAATTTGTCGCTGCGTACATATATATGCTGCAGCCCGAGCACACGCGAGCCATCATGTACCCATATATACACCCCGCGTGTGCGTTCATCGCGTGTCCATTATACTCGCGTTATATTATATATAGGGGGAGAGACGAACGATGTATATATACAGAGACACATGCGTTGTGCAGATTTTACGAAAAGGGGGGGCGCGAGTCGTTTAAACTCACTCTCTCTCTCCCTGTTTATAAAGCGGAGCGAGACGGATATAAAATGCCGCGCCGCCGTAGCTAATCGTATCCCCCCCGCGCGTTATACAACGTTTGCAGTTCATCAAAAAGTCGTGATCTCCTCGGTTCACCTCTCGCCCGGGCATTGCGAAAAACGAGCGGGACGAATTTTATAGAAGCGGTGTATATATGTTATAGACTATTTCCCGCGTGTCGCGCGGTGTGTCTCGATTTTTTGATTTTTGACGTACGTGTGTGCGCGCGGTTTTTTCGTAATGGCAAGGTAAGGGAGGTGATATTAATGGACGGGAATTCGGATGGGGACGAGGTGCGCGCGGTCTCGATGTGTGGGGCGAATTGTTAGGTAATTTGGCCAGATTCGTCGCGGTGATTCGGATCTTGTAATCGTATTTTCACAGCGAAAGTATTTGTGTGCTCTGTGTGTATCTATATATATTGGTGTGAGTAGCTAGCGCGCGGTGATTCGAATTAAACGTGATGGGAAATTTGATTTTTTTTTTTTTCGTTGGAGGGAAGTGGGAAATACGGTTTATATTGGGATTCTTTGCAATATATAAGCAGTGGTTTACAATGGAGCGAGTATGTGTGTGTACATGAAGAAATATATATTATAGCGTGTGTTTCGTCAGAGGTGTTGTGATGGGAACGGTTTGAGAGAGCGAAATATTTATTTTTATGTTTGGTATCGGATGATGGAAATGCTTTGATGCTTGCGAGTCTGGAATATAGGACGTTTCGTAACGTGGCGTATACGTTTTATGGCTGTAGTGCGACGCTATCGCACGAGGGTTGAAAACTTACATGTAAAATCCCAGTGGCGGGAAAAATTTGGTTTACAGCGGTCAATAAAATGACAAAAATGCGGTCACGGTAAGAGATTTTCAAATCTATTTAACGGTTGAGTATATAGATGTTTTAACAAGCCACAAAAATGTGTTTCACCATGTATAAACGGCTATAATTTATATACTTTCGATACATATTATACCTCGAATCAATAAAACACTGGTCGCTCGACCTCATCATAAAACAGCTGGTCATATTCTCTGAAGACAGATCCATTTTTATACTTCGAAAATACACGGTATTAGATTCGCTCGAAATCCTCCTCTAATGCCAATGGAATCCCCATTATACCACCAGGCTTTCACATAATTGAATAAAGCTTTGCCACACGCGTCTACATTCAATCAAACATTCTTTCAACCAGAAGAAAGTCCCGCTCGAATGTCTTTTTAATTGGCTGCTGCTACGGCGGCGGCACCTCCTCCACTTTTCTCGGTATTTTAATCACCCATTTGACAGAAACGCTATACACTCTCATGAATCACCTCAAAACCAAAGCGCTTCTTAATCATCGACCATATAACACATATATACACGCCATTATATTTTTTACGGCACGCGCGTATATATAAAATTCCTCTCGCGCGCACTTTTTTCGCGTCACTTTGTTTTCCTTTATGATTCAATTTTTTTACCGCGAAAAGATACGCTTGCGGTTTCTGCGGCTTCGCCTCGTATATAGCCGCCCGTTATACATATTTACGTGATTTAGTGCGACTTTCATTGTAACGCCGCGCACATTTCGTTTTCTTCTTTCATTCCCCTACTCCGAGTCATCGCGATTAGACGACGCTGACGAGAGATATTCGCGTTATTCAAAAAGTAAAGCAGCCAAAAGATGAAGGAACGTCGTTTTGACAGCTCGAGAAAGAGAGAGAGAGAAAAGTTCGAGCGGTGCGGTGCGCGCGCGACGCGGTGAATTATAACCTTATTACTCACGGGGCAAAGGAGGCAGGCATCAGGCGCCTTTCATATCGTCTCGTCACGGCTGATAATGCCAAGTTTGCGGAGAACAAAAAGAGAAGAAAAGGCAGCGCCGAAGAAAATATACTCTGAAAAAAAGAAAAGGGCTCGAGAAAGAGAGAGCTTTATACTTATATACTTACTCTCCGCGCGCCCGCCCTGAGAAAAATGGCTCCCCATTCAGACGCGAACAATGAGAACCGAGAGAGTTCGCACCCCACGTGACCTAATTAATAACTCGAGGGCCTTTTGATTTTGCTGCTGCTGCTACTCGCTCTCACAGATTTATGACGCGCGCAGTGCAAAGGAGAGCCTGACGATCCTGTCAAAGTGTTTGGACTCGCGCGGTGGTGGCGGTAGATGCGATGGTAATGATCGCGCGTGGAATAATGAGCCTCGTTACGCGAGACGGGGGTGAAGAGAGAGAGAAGAGATTTTTACATGGAGAGAGAGCTTTCATTGGTAATATACTTGCCGCGGTGATTTGTGTGATGGGGGGACCGAGAGAGGATCTGTCGGGAGTTGGTTTGGTTGATGTGGGATACCTTGATATGTCTCGGAATGTTATTAAAATTCTTAGCTACGGTGGAAATTGATAGGCATGCAGATCGGCGTTTGATCACCAGCTAATTTGGTAAGTTTTATATATATCCACCGCAAATGAATCAAGATTTATCACGTCTCTCTTTCTCGCGGTCTAACGTTTCGGAGACTAACTTTCTAAAAGAATTTAGCTCCAAGTTTAAAAACCTCCTTATATAGTTGATTACCAAATTACGATTATTATGTGCTATGAATGATTGCCCACCTTATTATCCCGTAAACATCTTTAAGAATCCTTTAATAAATTTGATTTACAAGCCGAGCGCGCGTGCATTTTTACCTAATTAAATTTACACCCAAATTACACGCGGAAAAAAAGGCGCCGTATACGACTACCGATTAATGTGCATTTCGATATATTATGCTCTTTGTCAGCGCATTTGGTTAATCAATATTCATTTTCAGATATAACTCGCACGTACGTTACGCAAGCCATTATTATTACCCCGAACTAAAATCAATCTTTCCCCCGTCACATATTACACACGCATTTATTCCATCAAACTGTATTTTTACCTCGAGCCAGCGTCATTAAATTTCCACTTCACACATAGCTGTGCGGTACATACTGTCAAAATCTCCGAAACAAAGTCCGAAAAACCCCCCACACACATAGCCACCTCACACTATACACAGCGCGCGCGTTTACGCGCGTTTTGCAACGCTCTCTCCCTCGTTGGCTTGTTGAACCAGCGAACGGGCCCCATAATACACACTCGACTTGCGAGCTGCTGCCGCTGCGGCGATTCGGAATTTGCGCAACCCGCGCGCACGCGGTGATTGATTTGCTGCGCGGGAACGAGAGAAGAGAAGACGCCGCCGAAGCTGCAGCAACGCGGGGCTAATGAGATTTGGTTTATGACTCGCCGCTCGCGCGCGCGCGCCTTTTCAAGATTTGACAATAATTGATGTCCGCGTAACTTACGCGTCTGCATGCGGGGTAGGTAGGTATATGTATGTGTAGCATTAAAAATTACCACGGCAGCTGGTTTCGACACGTATAATACGTGTAAAAGTGTTGCAAGAAGCAGTAGTAGTGATGTGAGAGAGACGATTTTCGAAAATTAATATACATTGTCGGATACACACATACATACGGGCGCGCGTCAAAATTACGTCGGCAGGAAATTACGAATTTTGCATGCCGCGCGGAGCTTTTTTCCGCGAGTAATGAGGAGCACGTCGCGCGCGAAACAATAATATTCACGCGCGTGTGCAGCAAAACGTAATCAATTTGTAGGTACGAGTGGTGTATAGTGAGTGGGATGTATATATTATTGTGCAATAATCGTCGCGCGGGGCAATTTCGGTTAGGAAACGCGCGCAGAGATCGGCATCGCGATTTTCTCATACATATAGCTATAATTACGTTTATATAGTTGCATAATTTTTCTATGCAGCCTAATGCGCGCGGGCGATTTGCATGCGCGTCTGCTCCTATTTGATAACAAATTGTTTGGGACCGTGATGCGCGTTTTTGCGCGCTCGTTCGATGTTGGTAGGGAGGGATATATAGCCTGCGTATGCAGGACTTTCCCTCGCTGTGCAGTGTGTATGGCTCGCTCGTTCGCTACGCTCCGCCCTGTGGGTTAGGAACGGTGATGTGTTGCACGCGCGGAGGCGAGCGCGGTTGTAGTTTTCGGTTTGATTAATGGCTTTATTTTAATGTTTTTAAAAGGCTTAATGCGAAGTTTATCGCGTCGTAGATGTATATTATTGAAAAGGGAAAAAGAGTTGCGCGCGTTATTAATTGTTTTTGGATAGACGGTTTTTTGCAGCTTGTATGCCTGCGCGTCGTTGAAATATAATGGATTGTATATAGAAATTGAGAGGATTAATTGAATTTGTATATACCTACGTACTCGTGTTTTCTATCATGCAGAAAATATCTTTGCTAATAAGTGTATTTAAATGTCGAATTATATTTATAAAATTAAAATCTTAAAATTGAAATGAAAAGAGAAAACTTTCGCGTATAATGTCTGAAAAGTACAGGCAATAAGTTTCTTTACATATTGATGTTTTGTATCCACCAACGGCATCCATAACGCTTCTCTTTAATAACGCCATATCCCTCCAATCAAATCCGATCAAAAGCACACCACAGTTTCATTAATCCAGCCTCGGGACTCTAATACCCACCAACCCACGCACTGCACTTCAATAAATCTAATCCCGCGCGCGCGAATTTATACATTTGTTTACATTTGCTCGTTTAGCCGCCTATATAGGTGCACATACACACACAGATGCATATACACGCATATATAGGGGAACCCGTTTTAGAAAGTGGAAAACTGGTTGCGCTAGATCATTCGTAATTGCGGCACCAAGACATATACACACGCAGACTTGCACACTCGCCTTACGCGCCACCGAGTAAATATCGGGTTGGTCGCGCGTCCTTTTTTTTTTCATTTCGCAATTTTTTTTTTCTCCTCCGCCGCCGCCAAGGCGCGCAACACGAGCTAAAGTATGATTATTGAATTCCAATGACTTTTCTAGCTCGATGCATATATGCGTAAACGTATGTATGTATGTATACGTGTCGGGTGTATTTGCATCCTGTGATTAAATCTATATAATCTAATCGCGAGCTTTTCCAATTATACACGTGTCAGTACGCGCGCGTTGAAAAGAGAGCGACAAACAGCAACAAAAAAAGGCGACAGGCGCCGTCTCTCTGCGCGCGCTCTGATTAATCGACACCCGCGGGCCTAATCGACTTATTGCAGCCAAGTTTTATTATAACTTCTCGCCGCGGTTTCCATTGTCTACTATATTTACGTACATATAACGCATATTATATGACAATATATACAATATACATTATACAGTAGCAGCATGAGAAACTGCAGAGAAAGAATGAGAGAGAAACACACTCGAAAGGGCGAGCCCGCACGAGAAAAAGCTTACAAGTATAACCGGCTAAAACGCACCTCCTTTATTTCTCTTTCTCTCTCTCTTCGAGGATCTCCCCGCGAGACTTTCCTGGCATCGGCGGCGCGCGTTTTCCAGCGCTGCGCGCGCGGGTAAATTACAGTAACGCGCTCTGCTCGCTCGCGAGAGAGTACTCGCCGGGACGGAAACGCAAGGTCCGGTACACAAAGAGCGCATTAGCTGGGGCCATAAAATAAAATAGCCTGCCCGTTCCCTCGTTCTCTCTCTCTCTCGTGCGCGCGAGCTTTATTCCTCTATATATATACGCGAGAGAGAGAGAGTGAGTGAGCAAGTGTATCGAGAGGAGAATATACTTTTGCCGCTCATACGCGCACGGCGAGCACGCGGCCGTTTACGTATCGGCAAACGAGCCGCGGAAAGCCAGAGAGAAAGAGAGAGAGACAAAGGGAGAGAGGGAGAATATCGCGTGGTCGGCCATTACGGTTGTAAGAGAGAGGAGAGAGAGAGAGAGAGTTTTAACGGCGCACGCGCCATTTTGCCGAGGATTATTGGCGAGGTTGGGTATTGTAGGGGTGAGTGAGAAAGGGGATCGGGTCGACCTTGCCGGCGGACGATGATAATTGATAATGTTCGTTGGTATGGTGGAGAGTAGCTTGGTGCGCGCTTGGAGTAGGTGCTGTAAAATTTTAGTAACGGGGATCGACTGCGAGAAGAGTCAACTATTATAGTTTTAGCAGTGGTGATTGATAAGAAATTTTAAAAGCGTGATTTAGGAAATCATAGTAAGTGAGGTGTGGAACAATTTTTGAATTCAAATTAACGATGATTAGGTGGCATTCGTACAATTATGAAATAATATTGAATGTATAAAGATTATTG
>UXGD01003360.1:0-20816 GCA_900474315.1 Torymus auratus | reverse complement strand
ATATTAACCCGTATGGAAATAATAAATGGTAGTACAACGTAAATTATCGTATGTTCCGGCACGTTCCTTTACGTGTTGCTATATGTTTATGTATCTTTTCGTACGATTCGGTACGTTTCAGTACGTTTTGATTAAGTTTTGGACATTTTATACCAAAACGTACCAAATCATATCGAATCGTATGTAAACTTCCGGAAACATACGGTGTCGTACATGGACATACATGTACGTATGAAAATGAACGGAAACATACT
The DNA here is from genome assembly GCA_900474315.1 of Torymus auratus. NCBI lineage: Eukaryota > Metazoa > Arthropoda > Insecta > Hymenoptera > Torymidae > Torymus > Torymus auratus. The sequence goes on along the minus strand of UXGD01003360.1, from coordinate 20,562 downwards.
TGTATGTACCAAATGAATGTATCAATATGCAAATATTGTTGTACCGAAATGTACGGAAACGTACCGAAACGTACGAAAACGTAAAGCAATGTACAACAACATACGTGACCTTATAGAAACATGCGATAACATACGAAACATACAGAATTGTAAAATGTAATATTTTACGAAAATTTTTGAAATAACAAATATTTTCCAGCATATTTGAAGTTCATATAACTTTCGTATAACTATTAAGCTTAATCAAAACGTACCGAAACGTATACTAAATGGTGCGAGAATTTACAATAATGTACTAGATTCTAGCATAGTTGTATGATGATTATTATTTCCATTCGGGATGTTAGATATATTTTAACTTACCAGATATAGTTCAGATTCATTTTATCTCTACTTAATAATGATAATGAAAATAATCGTAAACAGATAATGAATTTCCATTAGCATTTTTTGTTCGGTATAAGAATTCAATCTTTTATCATCTATTTTACTTAGTTTTCTATTACCAACCGGACGAATAATTCATAGGTTCAAACAAATTTCAAATTACAAGATTCATTCTAAAAAAAAGCCTGATATCAATTGAAAAATAACGAAAAACCTCGTTGCAGATCCCACCCAGTCTGGGAGATCGTGATGAACGAGCTCGATCGCCGTGACGACCCAACCTTCGACGAATCTCTGCCCGGTTGCCATATGGTCGACTCGTGCTCCAACATCCAGACCGGTGACCAGTTCGCTCGCCTGCTCAGGCACAACTTCAACCGCCACTTGAACACCAACCGCGCGCCCCTCGGTCTTCACTTCCACGCCTCGTGGCTGAAGAGCAAGAAGGAATTCAAGGAAGAGCTGATCAAGTTCATCGAGGAGGTGCTCCAGCGTACCGACACCTACTTCGTCACCATGGTCCAGGTAAGATATATTGTCTGATTTACATCTTAGGGTATCGTTGTACAGGATGTGGAACTTGGTAGATTCAAGTTCGTTAAATTGAATGCAAAGTTTTGTGAAAAATTGTCCTGTAAAGCGACCACGAACTAACAAAATCCAAAAATATGTTTATTTTTTTGGATTTTTAGTCTGTCATAGCTTTTTAAGAATTTTGACTTCAAAACATTCTTACTGAAGTAAAGAAATACAAAATATTTATTCACAACATTCATATAACTATACGTTTTTTATTCAACCGATTTTTTTCTTCCCTCTCCGCAGGTCCTGAAATGGATGCAGGAGCCGACCGAGATCCCGGCGCTTCGGGACTTCGACGCTTGGAAAGAAAAGTGCGACGAGAAAGGACAACCCTACTGTTCCCTGCCTAACGCCTGCCCACTGACCACTCGGGAACTGCCTGGCGAAACCCTGCGACTCTTCACCTGCATGGAATGCCCGAACAACTACCCCTGGCTCCTTGACCCTACCGGCGACGGCTTCTCCGTACGCAAATGAGCGACCTATTATACCGTGCCCACGCACATGGTGAACGACATACGACCGTCAACGGGGGTTGATACGCTGCGTCATTGATACTCTCTTTCTCTACGAAAAAAATACTCGTTTTTGTTTTTTTTATAAATTAGGTAGTATACAGCTCGCCGAGGACTGAGCTATGGAAGAACTCAACTTTTTATACAAGTGTTATATATCGTTTCTATTTTTTTTATACTATACACACACGTATGTTATATAGAGAATATTGTATACACGTGAAGTACAATGAGCTCGCAGAGCGCGAATTTTCGTTTCCACGTCGCGTAACAACCCTGATGTTTGATGGGATATATACTAGCTGCGAACACGAGCATACAGCAAAAACACACATACACACAGATGTACCGGCCTGTACTACTCGCGGATCTCGTCGAGACTATCAAGAGCGCGCGAGAGGAAGGCTTTATATTATTAATGACTGTTATAAGCGAGATTATTGTACACGCGAACGAGCGTTTCTTTTTTCCTTCTTCTCTTTTCTATAATTTGCAGTAAATTTCTTTCTTTTTTTACTCCCCGTCTCTTTGGTCACATACACTCTGTGCAAATTCTTTTGATTCTTGTCTTCGCTTTCTATGCCTATACATGTGTATATTGCGTATTTTCTTTTTTTATATACGAACGTCTGTCTAAGATTTACTGCAACCCGTGTTTCTACTCCCCCCGTTTTTTTTAGCTTCCGTATATAAATATACATGCAAATATATGTAGTTGTAATTTTCGATTATACAATTAAGCGTTTTAGATTTGTAGGATAAATATTACAATTGCGTGTGAATACAAACGAATGAATGGTTTAATAAACAATATTATTGTGATTTTCACGTCGTATATTTCGGTATACGAGTTTTCCAACTTGAAAATGGAGTTGAAATAAATAAAAAGATATTTATTTTATACACCTTTAAAATGTTTTTTCAGTTTATTTTCACCCATCGACCCTCTTTATATTGATCGAGAGCGTAGTGCATGTTATGCAAATATAGAATTGGTTTATGAAAAAAAAAAATACAAAAAAAAAAGATAAAAGTATCGTATAAAATATTTCCTTGTAACTACAGAATATGGAATATTGAAGGAATATATATTTTCAATACAATATAAAAATAGAGTTAATTTTTTAACACAACTCAAGTGGAAAGAAGAAATACAACAATTTAGTAAATTACTGTACATTTCATAAATTTTACAGTGGAAGGATCATCAAGGAAAGATAGTATAGATTATAAGAAAAAAAAAGTCGAAATAATTAGGGCCCCAGACATAATTGTTTTCTTGTTTTTTGCGCTTTTATTTGAGTCTTGCGAATATATACAAAGGATTGGAGAACTAAATAACTAATACACTTTTTTATAAACTAAATAAACAAAGGTCTATTATAATAAGATAGTTCATAACCTGTTAATTATTAATTAAATAACGTAATAATAATAATAATAATCATAATATTAACTAATAATGATAATAATCATAGTATAACTGCCAGAGGCGCGACGGCATCGCCGCGGTGAAAGTTCGCATATACATAACGTGAAAAAAATCGACAAGAGGCCTCTCTCTCTCTCTCTCTCCCTCTCTTTCCCTTCCTTTTCTTAACACCGCTATCATATCACTATTATTAGTAAATAATTGTCGTCTTCGTTCATTACTCCTTTTCTCTCTTTCTCTCTCTTCCATTCTCTTTTACTTTCGTAGACTTAGCAACGCGCTTACTTCCTTCTTCGACGTGTATTCAGTGAGTATATTAATATTTTATGCTCTTGGGTAAAGTCGACTGAATGCATTTTTTCCTTCAAACGTTGAGTCGTTTGTTTTAAGTATATCGTGTGTCGAGAACTTTTTCGTCGACAATGAGGAATACATTTTTCATTCTTTGTTATACTTTAATTGATACATTGTGGGAACGTTTGGTTAAGACACTTCATGAAACACTTTATTTTTGTTCAAAGATTATTTTATTCAAAAGAGATGGTATTTGCATATAATTTTAAGTATATTTTATAGTATATCTATATAAATTTCATTTATAAGATAAATTTTTTTCATATTTAATTCGCTATTCAAAAAAAAAAATAAAATTCAACTAAATTATTGAGTAAAAGTGTAATACAGAATTACGAATTTATTTTCCGATGAAATCTAAGATGATGCAATACAAACTAAGTATACCGCCATAATCAAAAGGCACTAATCTCACATTTTCCCTGACGCGTTTTCATTAAAAAATATGAGCGACTATTGATACACCAGTTATCATTGATATGATTCTAAAAATATATAAAAATCGATTGATTCAATCGATTTTAATTAGTAATTCATGCCCCTAAGTTTATTATAAAAATCAATATGATCGATTATGTATCTTATAAGAAATTTATTTTACCCATAAGTCATCTTTATAAAGTAATATAAATCAAAGGCAAAATCACGATTATTGTAAATGTTACATACATCAGGCGGAGCACAAGCGGAAAAATGCATTCTCGTCGACTTCTCCATCGCACGCAGCTTGCAGGCGGATTATATCTTATTATACACACGTCGAATACACATAGGAGCCAAATTCCCCCCCTCCTGAGGGGAAAGAAAAATATACATCTCGACAAGTAGAGAACACAAACAAAAATGTGTTCCCTCGTCTTTGATCGTCAACTGTACAACAATTCTCTCGCGCGTCTCGCTTTATTGCTTCGTAAAATATATACCTCTGTCCTCGATTCCTCATCTGCGCACATCTCCGTATACTCGCGTGTACTTTGCATAGAGAGGAAAACATTTGGTAACGCGTCAATGAAATTTATTGCATTGATCTCGTGTACAACTCAGACGCGTTTGCGCGCTTCTATTTTTTTACGTATTACGAAAAGGTGAGCCATTCAAAGATAAAAAGATTGCGAATTCAATCGGGTGTGGATTCGATGATTCGCCTTGACCGATATTGCGCACATAAGTTAAACATGAATGAATATAATAAATGAACGAGCGTCGTATTATTATTACAAGAAAGTGTCTCTAACGATAAAAAAGCAGCTCTATGTACATACCCTACACGTGTATATTGAGGTTGCGCAAATTTTTTACCTTTGAATAGAAAAACATTCTATCATTCATCAAAATTACATAATTAGTTACATGTTTTATTGATTAAATAAAAACGTGGAGTCGAGAAATATCTACTTTCATGAACATTCCCAGATTTTTTTCTCTTCATGCGCAATCACGCTCTTATCTCACATTTCATTGGCATTCCGTATTCAAAATATATATGTTCTTTATACACTGTTTCTTCTCTTCGGATACAATTTGATTTTCCCCTATATCTTCCTATTTTTTTTTCTAAATTGATAATTTAATCCCTTTGCCGTCAGAAAAATAGAGCTCTTTAAAACTTAAACACAGTTCCCCTTCTGTTTCCATTTTCGATATTATCATCTCTAACCTTTTACCATAAGAATAAGTAATTGCAAATCTAATACCATACATTTATGAACTTTAGCATGTTATGGATTAATTATAAAATTACAAATTTTGAAAAACAAACATTAAATAATATATTGTAAAATGTAAATCATCAATGCGAATTCAGCAGTATTAACTTTTCAAACCTTTATTCAATATATTTTTTTATTAATAGATATATATTTATATATTTAAACTTCTGATACATACAATTTTCAAATAGGGCAAAGTTCGATTTATCGTTTATAAAAAATATAATTGGCAATGCGCAAAGTTGATAAATGTAGCTCTTTGTTGTTCAACAACGACTTATTCTCTTTCGGGAGGGTAGTGCGCCGAGCGAGCGCGAGAGACGCACAGGCGAGCCTTATATATCGCACGTGCCCAAAGTAGTAGTAAGGGGACGAAGTGGTCGTCCGCCTGGCAATCAACGATCGTAACTACTGTATGTGTATGTGTGTGTATGCATGTGTGGCACTCGGGGAACAGTTTATACACTCATTTCCCCACCCTCGACGCAATTTTCCAAAGTAGACGTCATTCGCGAGCCATGCTAGATCGACGACGGGATATTGCTCAAATTTTAACGCATCACGTCGCTGTCTCGTCCCTATTGGTAAACAGTTAATCTGAATTAATTGGTTCGTTTAATGCCTAGATTGACTATCGTGACGAGATTGAATGTTTGAAGATGGTGAGGTATATAATATAAGAGAGAGGGTTGTAATTTTATTATTTTTAATAAATGAATTTATTGAATATATATCAGGTATAATGGTTTTAGCTTAGACTTTTAAAGTACCGATTTAAAAAGTTATATGGTTCTAAAAATTAGGTTTTTTTTTAATTTCGAATTTTTATTTTCTCTTTTTGTTATAAAAATAACGCATAAAAATTAAATGATCATATCTGTCTAACCAATTTTAAGATGTAAATATTTTTTTTTTTTTTCAAAACTACTTTCATTGTTACAATATTATTGATATACTATCACATATTTTTTTGTACCTCAATATTATTACTATTTTGCGATTGAAGAAGTATCAGAAAAAAAGTATAATCAAGTTCACTCTATTACATTTCATGGAATAGAGGAAAACCAGTGTAGTAAGAATATTGAAGTAACGATTTTTTCCAAAGAACAAAAATATTTGAATTCATTAAAAACAAATAGCAACCAATTATGATTTTAGTATTGAAAGTAAATTATGAATTTTATTTAATGAAATCGACATTAAGATCTAGGCTTATTTTAATAAATGTATTTACAAATTATTTTAAAACTAAGTACTATCACCAAATCGTAAGCAAATCTGCACCTTCACTAATTTATAACGACTAAATTTGTCAACATTAACAAAAGTTTATCAAAAATTCGAAACAGAAAAAAGCATAGATAATAATAAATAATTACAATGATGAAAGTTCTCGATGCCTTCTACAGTGCTTCCTTTGCTCTCCATAATCGTACAAAAATAGTAGGTATAGCGCGCCTCATGTGTTCGCCGTAAAAGGAAGAGTGCCGAAGTGAAAAAGAGAAAACAAGAGGACGTTCGGCGTCCGTTAAATTATGCACAAACTATCGACTCTCTTACTTCGCGTGCGCTCGAAGGGTACAAAAATGCATAACTCGCCTGGCGGCTCTCGCCCTCAGAAAATGCATCAACAATTAATATTTCCTCAACGCTCCTCCCCAAATGACATACAATAGCGCTATCTCATTATTTTTTCATTGTTTCTTGACATAAATTTATCATATTTCGTCCCGATTCACACTCTTGGCTCCTTTATTATTTTTCTCAATTCGATATACATATATTTATATATATATAGATATATCAAAAATATCCTTAGTAAAATAGAGGATTTATATATATAGAGTACCCCCAAGTACTTTTTGTTATTTCGCTTTCATCCGCTACATATAATCAGTGTTCGTTCTTTTCCTTTCGACGTAGTTCAACTTTTGTTCTCTTTCTGTATCATCATTATCTGTTTTCTCTACTTCATTAAAAGAGACGAAACGCGCATATTAATATATGTACATACACGAGAATAGAAGAGAAGAAATAGAAATTGATCGAAAAAGAAAATCAAAACAAAGGAATTATTACATTTTTCTAAAGATAGTATAAGAAAATATACTACTTTTAATTTGCAATAAACATAAAAATAAAAAAAAAAATAAAAAAGAAAAGTAAAACCGAATTGCATAATTTTAATAGAATGCGTATAAAAATATTTTAAAACTTTTCTAAGTTTTATATGTAAAATAACTAAAAATCGCAACTACTGAAAACATGCTTTCAGTTTTCCGATATGTCTTATGTTAATGCTTTTGTCTGTTTTGGTTGTTCGATCTAAATTTTGTAGATTTCTATTTCTTCTCTTTCAATTCTTATTTAAAATGTCAATCAAATAAAAAGAAAATGTTTTCGACACTTAGAATAACGTAAATTTCGAATTACTAAACTAAAAACCTATGATATCAAATATTTACAATGCAGTTGTATACAATAGTATATAACATAATAAATAAGCTCAACGCGTGTTCTATACTTAGTTATAAGAAACGACGTTACTTAATGACGCTTAGTTCTCAATTATTTTTTTTATAACTAAATTCTTGATTATTAGTTACAAACATTATTTTCATAGTCGTCATCGCTTCGATTGCGATGGTGCAATGGTTATTCTGTAACATTATAACTGATCGTTTCGATGGTCAATGTGCATGAAAAATAAAATATAATAATAAACTAATAAAAATTGTTAATGATAATCTTCGGCTCCCGAGGAACGCTCATAAAACATCGGTGAGATTCGGATGCCGAGAGGAAAATCCGAACTTCAAAGGCTATTCTTTTGCACTTCACATTTTCATTTTCTTCGAAAGGGTTTATCTTCTTAATCTTGTATTAAATCACATATCACATCGAAGAAAATTGATCTCCTTTTATGCCATCATTACAATCTGTCCTTGTTACTATCTCACGTATTTATGTATACATCGTTAAGGCAATGAAAGAAAAGTGTGCTTCAGATATTTCGCTGGAAAGGTCGCCAGTGTCAACGAACAGTTGAACGAAGAATTACGTTATAAGATTAAAATGCACGAGCTTTCGATTTGCGAGTTTGATTTTAGTTTAATTAGTTATATTATTGTTACTTAAAAACTCAATTATTAATAAATATAAAAGTTTTATAAATTTTAGGAAAGGCAGTATTAAGCTTTTTAATAAAAAGCTCTATAATGGTTACATATATAATATATGTATATATCTTTTTGAATGCTAATTGCAATTACTTAAAAATTCTTCGTTCATACCATTTATCTTCCTCACATTTTGTCAGAAATAAACCGTTATTTTCAAGGCATAACACAAAACAAAAGGAAACAAACATGTCAGAGAAATAAAACAAGGAAAGAAACATCGAGAGATGCGTTACCTCTCTTTTTTCCAAAGTTACCAAAAGAAACAATTTGCACATCGCGTGTCACTTTATTTAGGCACTTTATCAGTTTTTCACTCGTCCTTTTCTTTCATAATTTCGATTACACACAGCTTTGGTTAGTTTTTTCTCTTCTTTTCTTTCCCTTTTCGAACTTGATCACCGTCTTCTCACTGCCGCTCAAAATCATTGATAGTATACTTGGGCAACACGTTAACAGCAAGAGCGTAATACACAAGTCTCACGCGCGTGGTTCCCGTCTAATATAAAACAGGAAGTCTCGACTCGAGGCGCCAACGGCGCGCCTCTTTCGGCGCAGATATCACTTATCCTGGTGGTGATTCCGGGCGACCGTCTGCGGAATAACGGTCAGGCTCTTAGGTATCTTCGGCAGAATGGGAATGGGTGCATTGTGGTTGCTCGTCGAAGCGCTCGTCGTCTTGGTCGTCACTTGGATAGACTTGGGCAGATTCAGATTGTTAAGATTGATGAGATTCTGCGTCGGTGTGTTCTCGTTCGAGAGCCGAGTGTCGCAGACCAGCGGCTCGAAGTCGCCCCTACTGCGCTGGTTCAGCATCTCCTGCTGCATCCGCAGGTGCTTCTGGAACTGCATCTGCTGAGCTTTTTGGTATTGTGCTGCCGCTGCCACCGCTGCTGCTGCCGAGGCGGCGTTTCTGTAGTTGGTCGGTGGCGAGCCTGAACTGCCTGTAAACATTAAAAAACAATAGATTTTTTATTAGTAACATTTACAATATATACTCTGTTGCATTTTTTCATATTCAATAGTAAACGAAAAAAAGACAAAAATAAACTTACGCATACCTGAACCGCTGGGGCTGGAAGTACCCTGTCTGTCATTCATCAGTTGCTTTTGCCTCTTAAGATTCTGTAGCTTTTTGAAATCGGGCTCCGAGAGCTGGAAAACTCTGCCACCGGGCGTCGATACGCTAGCGGTGGTGGATCCCTTCTGCATGGGAGACATTTCTTTCCTCTTGGCGCTGCCGTTCATGCCGCCGCTCAATGGCAAACGCTGGAGATTAGGCGGGGGTTTCTTGATGATGGACACACCTGGTGTGAGCTTCATGAGCCGTGACGAGGCCTCAAGCTTCGATAGCTGAGATGTGAGGGAGGAGCTCATCGTTGATGTACTAGTACTGGGCATGGACAGATTCTGCTCGAGAACGTAACCACCGCTCAGGCGACGTGAATTGTTGTATTCGCTGGCCTCAGGAACGTTGCTGCTGTCCTCAGCCACTGTGCGCTTTTCTGGGCCTTTGTATGAGATCAAGCGATTTTGTACGGAAGTCGAATAATTTATCGCGTTTCTCGAGGCGTTCGGTGCCAGAATCAAATCACCAGCTCTGTAAAAGAAATTTGTCGAGTTAATAAAATCTAGTCTCCTAAGTAAATTAAGGTAAAAGTAATAAGATAAAATCTTTGATAAAGTGTAACTAACCTGTAGTATTTTTCCAAAAGTATGAGATGTCTGAGAAAGCTGCTCTGATTTCCATATGGTCTCTGAAGCTCTTGCCACAGCATTTTTGTATCCCTGTCGTACTGGATCATGGTAGCGCACTTCTCCCATCCCTGAGGCGTAACTTCCCTTACGTTGTTAAACTCGACGCTCGCATGCAGATTCATCTCCTCCTCGCCGGGGAAGAGCGTACGCACACTGATGGAAGGATTGGCCCCAAGTCGCTGGACCGCAGGTGTAATATCGTTGTTTGGAGTATTATTGGTGTTGTTGGACATACGCGGCCTCTTCGGCAACCTCGTGAGTGTGACTTCTTTATCCATGGCGAGGATCTCGACAACGTTCCTGCCATTCTCGTTGCTGACTATTGTCTCGATGCGCGAGCTCGGGCCAGCCACAGCTGTGTCGAGGGCCTTGCGTTTCTTGAGTTTCTCGATTGTACCCTCAATCCGCATGGCACGCTTGCCTGAGCTCGTCGACGGGATGGCATCGTCCTTCGGTACTGGATCGGTCGGGACCTTGGGTGGTTCAGGAGTCGATTTTTCGGAAGTACTCGGGGACTCGGTTTCCACAGCGTCTGGTAATTTGACAAAAGCTGGCACTTTTGTAATGGATGTGTTGGATTTTGATTTTTTGTTACTACTGGTAGAACGATTTTTATCCCTGTCTTTGTCTTTTTCTCTTTCCTTATCTTTTGATTTTCCCTTTCCTGAGTCCCTTTCTTTTTCCCTCTCCCTATCCCTTTCTTTTTCTTTGCTCTTCGAAGTGATGCTCTGATTAAAGGCTATCTGTTCTTCCTCTTCCTCTTCGTCTTCTATATGATCTTCGTCTCCTTCATCTTCTTCGCTCTCTGATACCAGAATGTCGTGGAGAATTCGGAGCCTGAACAAAAAAAGAATATGTTAATACACGAAAATATAATTTTTGTTGTTAGAATTAAACTTTAAATTCATAATGACTTACTTCCTTCGATAATTTCTAAAGAAATTTCTGTTAGTTTCCGTTGAGCCATCTGGACCGCCCGACTTGCCGTACAATTTTAAGAAGTACTTGCAAAGTTTGCAAACAAAACCATTGTGTATGAGATTTGCTGGTATACCATCATTTTGAACGCGTTTGCTCAAGTCTGCAGCAGCTGTAACAGTCAAACTGAGAGGATATGTGCAGTTGCGTGTGAGGCGACGGCTACACAGACTGCAAAGCAGGTATGGCTCGATTTTGCTATAGTGGAACCCGCAGAAAGTCAGCAAATTGTGTTGTGACGACTCCCAGCCTACTTCAACATCATGTTTGATGTTCATTCTGATTTTATTGAGCCATCGTCTTTTAACATGATGCCTTGCCATTTCCGTGCAACCAATTGCCATACATTTAGATGGGGGATGCTGTCTTGGTTGGCGATGTGGTTTCAATTGCATGTGTGTATGACCATCGTTTATCTGAAATTGTAATTAATTAAATTACAATTATATTAAAAGTCTATTTTTAACGAAATCATTAAAAAGTTAAAATAAAGAAATATTTACCTTTCTGTCTACATGTCTGTAGCAAGCATCGCAAAGGCACGAATCTTTAGTCAAGTGCTGCTCATTCTTCAAGATCTTCATTCTCCTGTCACTTGATTTCATTTGCGCAAGATGCATCGGCGTATCTAGGCTGCCAAACTTGCCATGACAGTAGCAGCAGTTGTCAGCGCATAAACGGCCTGGATGGATATCGAAAGATGATGATTTTTCGGGTATGACCAGCGACGACGCGCGATCTTTTGTTGCACCTTCGTCATTGTCCTCATCTGAAAATCGTATATAAAATTATGAATGACTTGATAACATCTACAATGCTGAAAGTGTTTAGAAATTTTTAGTATTTGAAATTTGCATTAGTACGCGAGTCAAAAAGCAATTGAAATCCATGTAATGTGAAACAGTTTCAATTTTAAAATGTCTGAAATCATGATACAGATTTTGTAAAAAAAAGTATTGCATGTGTCATTGTTCAAAAATTGTTTAATTTGTTAGTAAAAGAAAAGCGTGCTAGTTATTTTAAGCATTCGAATTTACATGCTATCAGTGAATAGTTCAAAACGTGAAATATTTAGCTGATTTAATTAAATACTAGATGTATTTACATATTACATAAAAGCGTTTCATAAATCAGCTAAATGTGCGATTATTAATTATATGATTATTAATTATGTACAACGTTGAAACTGATCGTGAATTTAACTTTGTAATAAACAAAGAATTTTTCGGCGACAAATCTCTAAACTTCCTTCTTTTTTATATGTTACAATGTAAAGTCAATGAAATGGTATGTACTTTTCCAAGCATGGCGGTAAGGATTAGGGTTAAAAAGAGGCCCGCAACCATGTTTACCGCAAGAATGTCTGTGGTTAGTATATAATTTTCTATTCGCACCAGAACTGCTATCTCCCAAACCGCTGGTTCCCATCTGTAATAGGAGAAAAGAAAATTCGTTAAATTTCCACCTTCATTTGTCGCCATAGTTTGAAAACATCGGCGAAAAAATTCTCACCTCTTTCTGGATAGTATAGTAGTCGATAGCTTCCTCTCCTTCAGCTCGCCCTTGCTGTTTTAAGACCATCTTGAGCGGCGACCTCGATCTCTTCTTGACGTCTTTGTCGCCCTTGCCAAGTTTTATGATGGTTTTGAGCGTGCCTGTGTATTCGTTGCTCTGCTCCTTCTTAGCTGTTCTCTCCTTGATGCGCTCCCAAGACATCAAGCCCAACTGACTCAAGACGTCCTCTTTCTTCGCCTTGTCCTCCGGCGTCTCCAATAGGTTTTGGATGGTGCTTGCTAATGATTCGCCTGAGGAGGAAGCCTCATCGGTATCCTTTGGCGGCTCCTTGCTATCAGATCCCGTGCTTTCCCCTTCCGCCGTATCAGGGCTCGGACTGCAGCTCTTGGGTTTGAGCTCCTCGCTTGTGAGGTTGGCAGATCCCACATCGTTCTCAGATTTACTACGGCTCTTCGTCGCAGGCGCGGCCTCGGTCTTCTGCTGTTCCGTATTGCCAGCGTCCACCGACACTCCACGACTTTCTTCAGTCTTATGGTAAGAGGACGACCTTCTGTTCTCGTTGATTTTGGCCACTTCGTTATCTAGCAGAGATTCTTCCTTGGTCTCATGCTGCGAGTCGTTCTTCTTTGCATCATGCTTCTTGGGACCGCGTTTGTTCTTCGCCGCCTGACTCACGGGTAGCCTTTTCACTTCTCTACTGCGACGTGTGCGAATCTGCGGTTCCGGCGGTTCTTCAACCACTTCTATCTTGACAACGGGTGGGTCTTCTTTTGCCTCTGGAGCTTCAATCGACAAGTCTTGACTACTTGGATCGACCTTTGCGGTCTCAGTGTTCTCCTGTGTATCAGTTGAAGGCACTTCTGATGTGGCAGCATCTTCGCTTTTCGCGACTTTCGTTTCAGGCTTCTCTAGCGTGACAGGCGGTGTGGCAGCAGTTGTTGACTTGGCAGTCTCAGCCTTCTTCTGTTTATCACCTCGGGCCCTGAGGACACGTCGAGTTTCTTTTTGCTCTTCGACTTCCTCAGCAGTCTCCGTTGATTTCACCTTAGCGGCGACAACTGCGGTAGTTTCGACTTTTGATTTTTCGTCAGTCTCTGGGGACTTCGAAGTAACATTAGTAGTAGTAGTAGTAGTAGCAGCAGTAGTAGGAGGAGAAGAAGGAAGGACAGGAGGAGAAGAAGGAGGAGGGGGAGGAGTAGGAGAAGGAGTAGCAGTAACAGTAGCAGTATTAGTAGTTTCCGTTTCCGGATTTTCTTGAACACCACTCGTTGGTGCTGCAACGGCTTCATCCTTTTGTACATCAGCGCTCTCTGCGGAGCTCATATGATCACAGCCATCTTTATTATTAGTTTTTTGTTCAGAACAGTTCGATTCTGATTCCTCGGGAGTTGATTCTTCGGGAACGTCCTCGTCAATCATCAGTCGCATCTCAACGTCGTCCGACGATTCGGCATCGTTATCAACGCTATCCATCGTCCTGTCCATTATTTTGTCGTTATCCTCTTCAACGAGTCTCTCGACATCTCTTGATAAACTTTCCAGTGTTTCCTCGGGTTTATCAGCTTCAGCAGGCTCATCGACTTCCATTTTTTCATCTTCGCTGGCCTTTTCAGCCGATGATTCAGTGGCTTCGGCTGCATCCGCTGATGCTCCCTTTGCAGTCTTCTTATCATTGGTGGTATCACCAACCTATAATGAAATGCATGATTTTACGTATAAAAAACAAGGCAAAAATGTCTTTTCGAGCGAGTTTTAAAATATGAAATGCAAAAACTGTTGAATAATTTTGTTATAAGCAAGATTAATAAAATAGTTTAAAAAATGATTGGATAATGACATTTCTAAGATTCCTTTTTTTTCAGTAAAATAAATTTATAAAAAAGACAACTAAGCATTTTGAATCATTATTAAATTAATATAATAACGATCCCTACCTCGCTGGTAGAAGCTTTACTCGTCACTTCCTCCGCAGCTTTAGTCTCGTCCTCTTCGTGTTTAGCAGTTACGTCAGAAGTTTTTACGCTTTCCGACGCTTTCTCTTCCTCGTCGAGTTTCTCCAACTCTTTGCTGATATCCGCAATGCTCATGGATTTTCTGATTTCAGCGGCCGCAGCCAAGGAAGACTTGCCCGCCGACACCCTTGCAGATTTTCGCGTCGGGGCGACGGGTTTCTTCACCTCTTCGACTGGTTTGACGACATCTTTCGTCGCGACTGGATCTTTTGCTATTAGAAAATAGGCCAATCGTTAACAATATGATTTTTACGCGTAATCATATTTTAATTGTTTACAAGACTTTTCCGCGAGATATTTTTTAGCGTTATTGAAGTTAATATTGTAGTCATTTTTCCTAACTACTTTTATCAGCAATTTTCACAACAAGGAAAATATTTATTATTTCTATTCTATTCCATATTTGACATATGTATTTGAAGCGGAAAATTGAAACGACACTTGTCAAATACTTTGTACTGCTTATATTTTTCAAATATTCAGATTAATGTGAAGTAAAAAAATTATCAAGCGATACGCGTAGTTTAATCTAGGTCCAATGCAAAGAAGCTTCTAATTAATTAATGCAATCAAACAAAATATTTGCCAAAAAAACAAATAACAAAAAAATATAAGGTATTGGATTTTATAAAGATTTTTGGAAATCAATAAATTAAAAAAAGTAAAGGGTGAAATCATTTTTTCTAAGTCAACAAGTAAATAACGACGTGTATAATAGAACTAAAATGATTAATATATATTTCCGTCTGGGTCCTAAAAATTCATCACAAAGAGAGAATACACAAACACTTACTAAGTTCAACGGAGCTCTCAGTGCTCAGCCGGCTCGCACCGTCATCCTGCGAATCCTCCTTGACTGATTTATCCTCATCCTTCTCCTTATCGTCCGTGGACTCAGTCGCTACTGGCGCCGCTACGGGCACCGCTATTGTCACCGTATCAGCGGCGGCGGCAGTAGCTGTAGGTGGATCGGCAGCTACAGAATCGCTGCTTGATTTCTCACTGCTCTTCTCCTTGGCGGCAGACTGCGAGTCGGACGGCTGCTCCTCGTCGCCCATGACTAGACGCTCTATTTCTTTGGCAGTTTTGGCCAGTTTCGGCGCCGCGCTCTCCGCGTCATCCTTCTTCATCTCCTTTTTCGCCGAGTTCGGACCCACGCCCGTGCTGATCTCTGAGAACAGGTGAATGGGGATTTTCATGGTTATTGGGAGGGTTTTTCGGGCTGCGGTAAAAGTTTAAGGGTTGAACTGTAAAAAGTTGTATACGTGCATAGAGAAAAGTGTTTACGGTTAAAATTATGCACTGTAATTTTAAGTTAAGCTGAAATTAAGGAAAAAAACATTCCAAGATTTGTAGAAATTATTGCTATTTTTGTGACCGTTTGTTCAATTTTTTAGGAATATTTATATTTATTGTAAGCTATGGCCAATTATCCGCAGAGCTCATTCTGGAGTTACAATGAATCACAGTAGTTTTTACTGGAAACTTTTTGTTGTTGTTTGTGAATATATATGACGAAATCCCAAGAAATCTATACCATTTCGGCGTCCCTAAAGCAGTCAATAATTTTTTGTAGACACACCTTCCGTAACTGATTTTTCTCGTTCTTTGTTCGGTAAAGTGTATCAGAACAATGAAAAATGCTTTTATGATACACTTTTGGCGTAAATTTCAGTTTAAAAAATGATTCAATGTAACCTATTTCAATGTTATTGAAATTTCAAACGTTCACAGTGAACGAAATATTAACTTTAAGTTTCTATTTTTAGTTTAATATTTCTCAGAATTTTGTAGAGATACCGTTTAAAATAATGTACAGCTAAAAATGGCAAGCATTTTTCGTTTACTATAAAAGTTTAAAATTTCAAGTGCTTCTACTTCAAACGTAACTCATTCCCTCAGTAAATAACGTCTACAAATTTTCAGAATTTTAATTGCTTCAGAAGTTACATTAATTCACATTAAGTTAAAAATAAAATACACGAAATATACTGAAAACCAAATTTGAATTTGCACGATATTTTGTTTATTTTACGCAGAATTATAAGCCAATATATCTAATTTTTGAAAAATTAAAATTTATTAATTCTGAAAAAATAAATGAAAAGTTATTCAAGTCTCCAGTTTTATTTGCGTTTTTCGCGACACTTCCTGAGGGGATGATTTACTTTTGAAGTAGAATCGTCACTTATGAGTCTTCTTTTTTAAATAAATAAAGTTTATATGAAAAAACTGTAACACAAACGCATTTCTGATAGCTCTACTTACATTATTCTGGTATACTATATAGAAAAATCAGTTTCGGAAAATGTGTGCCTAAAATTTTAACTATGACGGAACGCTGAAATAATACATTTTTTCAAATTTCGTAATATGTGGCTATAGTTTTTTAATAGCAATGTACAAATTTTCTTTACTTTTAATATCATGTCTTTATTCTTTATTTAAAAGATACGGAAAGACACTGAGAATCTGAGTCAGAGGATGACTCAATGTGAAGAATAAATTCATGAAATTCTATGCAATCATACTTCGAAAAAAATAATTTGTCTGATATTTCAACTATATTTGTCTGATATTTTTTAAAGCCAATTCATAAATTGTTTTACCGTTTGAATGTAGATCAAAACATAAATCCTAGTTATATTTTTCAGGGTGCACAATATTGATTTTACAAGAAATAAAGATTTTATTTTTAGCACAACCCTTGAATGTTTTAATGCATTGTACGCTTTATTGAAAATATATAAAAATCCAAATAATCATGTAATGGGCCTACCACAATGTAATACCTAAAAATTGTAAAACTCAATCTTGAAAAATGTTTAATATCACAGTATGATATTATTTCAAAGTTAAATGTAAATTATTTATAAAATAAAAATTATTTTTTCTATAAACATAATTTTGATTGCGTAATATAAAAAAAGGTTAAAAATTTATAAAGCTAATACTATCATGTAAAATGATAATAAATAATTATATAATTTATCCTGATCAATATCTCATCAATAATCATAATTATACCAACAATCTCAACACCCATTTAATTACAAATGAAAACTCAACGACCTATCGCGCAATCTCACACCACAAGTTTTAAATCTACCTGACACCCAAGTTACCAATCGTACCAATGTACCGACCGCTCGCCGCGTTACCCTTTTACCGACCACCGCTGTAACAGCTCCCCCTGGCCAAGTAGATACACGGCGGCGGCTTGTCTCGCCAAACCGGCTGTAACTACTTGTCGGAAAAGCCGACACACGCGAGTGGTGCCGCGCTACGGTGAAAATGGCAACTCAACACCGCGACTAGTCACCATGTACGCACTTTACAGGCCCATCGCGATTTACCTACGTCTACAGGGCCATTACAGTACCGCGCGCGGGTTTCTCATTAAGGCAGGTCATCAAATGGAGGTATACGTGTAGTGGGAACACTTTCTCTTTCGCGTAGTATTAGCTATCGTAGCCAAGAAAAAAAGAAAAAAGTATGGGTTCACTTACCCTTGCTCTTTTCCTCCTTTTCAGCGATGACGGCAGCTTCAATCTTGCTAAGATCGCTGGTAATTGGGGCGATGATCTCCTCGAGTTTCGGCACCTCGATTGAACCAACTATGAGCCCGCCTTTCGCGTCGGTCTTATAGATCTTGCTCTCGATCGTCTTGGCGATCGACAGCTTGATCTTGTCGATCATCTCGTCGATGTTGTTGCTCCCGTCGACCATGCGCTCAGTCGGTAGTGGGGCGAATCGCCTCATGCTGCTACCCGGATTGCTGTTACTATTATCACTCGACACGTTTAAACTACTCCTGCGACTTCGCGGCTGCGGTAGATGTGTTTTCACCTCCGTTGCGAGTATCTTAGGAGTCGTTACGGTTGCTGCTGTTGCTACCGGTTTCGTCACTGCCTCGTCCTCTGATTTGCTATCGCGAGCTTTGGTTTTCGAGCGCAACGTCGGTCCGATCTCTTCAGCGTCACAACCGTTGTTGTTGGCTTCCACTGGCTGCTGCTGCTGCAGCAGCTCATCACCGTCAGTGCTATTATGGTTAGATACTAGTGGCGTTGCTCCCTCCACTGTATCTTGCGCCGCAGGTAGCGGCTGCGACGACTGATCCTCTTCGACCTTCCCGCTTGTAGGCGGTTCCACTACTAACGCGTCTAACGACATTGTACGCTTATGCTGCTGCTGCGGCTGCTCCGAATCTGCGGGGGAGAGGGGAGAAAAAGGGACAGGCGGTCAGTGCATATGTATAATATATATATATAGGGGCTGCGCGAAGGACGCGAGTCAGGGTGGAGGGGATGAAAGCATGGGGCCTCACGGAGTGAAGGCAGAGGGACGCGCGAAAAGCGACGCTAGCGGTCGTCGGGGAAAACGGGGAGAGGGACGAGCAAAATAAATGCTTGGGGAGCGTCCGCCGCGTCTTTCGGTAGCCATGTATAAGATGTACGAGATTTTTGAAGGGTTGTATTGACGTTTGGATATGCAGATTTTTTGGGGAAAGACCGGAGGAAATGTTGATTGGGGGTGGCTTGATGTATTTGATGAAAATTTGAGGAAATAAGGGACGATGTTGAACGTGAATTTGAGAAAAGAATAGTAGTGCTGGTTGATTAATTTTAACGCGCAAAAGTAACGATAAATTGTACGTCTTCTTAATTTTTTCTCATTTTTACCGGGATCTTAGTTATTTGCAGTTTGTTTTTAACTTTAAAAGTTATGTTATATTTTTTTTACTTATATGTAGAAATTTACGATGGAAATCAAGTCAAACATGAATTTTGAACGACGGATGTACCTGATACGCATTTTACATCAAAATCTTTCTTTCAACGAATGCGTAAACTCTACATGAAAAACAGGAAATACTATCTTAGAGCCGACATAATTGTTTGCATGTATATATGATTGATGGAGTATACCAAAAACTTAATAAGCGAAAAACTCACCTGTCTCAGTCTTCGTCACGGACTGTTGCCTGAGCTTGCCGTTGCGCAGGCTCCTCTTGAGGACCGCAGCCGCTGCCGCCTTCCGCTTACCGGACTCGTCGGCCGCCTCGAGCTGCTCGAGCCCGTCCTCGACGTGCATCGAGGACGCGATCACCGCCTCGATCGTCAGGTCGTAAGTGTCGTCTAGCTGTTCCTGCTTTATCTGCCGCGCCGTTAGCAGCGGCTCGATTTCCTTGCTCAAGCTGCGCTGCTTCGCGGCCTTTGCGGTCGCTGTGTCGCGCTCCTTGCTGTCCTGGCGTTTCTGTGCCGGTGTCAGCTTTTTCGCCCCGGCTACTGTCTTCGGCGAGGGTTTGACGCTGGACGAGCGCGAGCTGACGCTTCTGTCGTCGTCGGATTTGACGGATTTCGATTTCTTCGCGCCTTTGGGTTCTTAAAGAAGTACGGGTTAGAGAAGTGGCTAGGGGGGTGGTACAGGAATGATTAATTTCAAGTTTTGGAATGTTTACGAGCAAAATATTAGAAGGGGTATTTTTGGTAAAATTTAACGATAATTTTAGCCCTGGTTTCAATTACGTTGAATAAGGAAATAAATTAAATATGTTAGAAAATAAACTTAAAAAATGTATATAGAGTTGCAAAGTATTTTTTCGGAGTATGTAAGTGTATTTAAAAAGGTTCAAATTACAGGTTTAAAAGTCTAGCTAAATATGAGAGATAAAAATAAAGGATACTCTATTGTGTCAAAATAAATTAAAATTTTTGCATTTGCTAGAAACAAAATTTAACTATACTCTGCAATACAATTATTTCTGGCTAAGCCAGTGAAAATTGACGTTATAGTAGAAAACGCTTATAAAACAAGTACTAACCTTCTTTAAATTAAAGTTCCTCTATCGCTTATTAAGTTTGCAGACAATTGATTTTACGAAATTAAGGTTTAATGATGTCGTTAGTAATTCCATACTAAATTGAATCAATTTGACAGTGCTAAATAAAATTTGAAACTTTTCATAAATTATTTAAAACTTAGCTCTCTGCAATGTAATTTTTGAATTAATTGTATTTATCTATAATATTCGAATGAAAATTTTCCAATTAGGAGTCGGGGCCTTCATCCGTTATACCAGGAACACTTTACGATTAAATAAATGATTAACTGGAGTTCGAATCTTAGTCTGGAGAC